>LZPO01028655.1:4785-15829 GCA_001675575.1 Neotoma lepida | reverse complement strand
AAGAAGAAATTAGCAGCCACATTGGTCTATAAGCATCAAACATATTTTCCATTTGTACAGGAGTAATGTACTGCTTAAATATGTAAGGTATTATTTACTTGAGTTTGATTATAGAAACTAAGTGTTCTCAAAATAAAGAAACAAAAGAAAACAAATTTGCTATTGTTCATAATTAAAACNTCATTCTTCTTCAGGGATATAAAGTTTAATAAATTCACTAAAAAATACATCTGCAATTGCTAATAAACTTGACTCAATAGTCTTCAAACACTCATTTTGTTCATGTTTGAACACATGCAAGAAAATAGAAGTGTCATTAATTAGTAAATACTTTTGGAACAGTTGTAATCATGTACGCCACATTAAATTTTATTTTATGTTTTTATTTGTTTGTGTTTAAGTGGAGGTGTTGCATGTGCAAAGGGTGGGTGTAAAGGTCAGAGAACAACTTTTGGGAGTTTGATTCTCTCATTTACCTATATAGAAGTTGGAGAACAAATTCATTTAATTACACTCGTAAGTAAGTGCCTTTGCTACGTATGCCATCTTGTAGGTCTTGTATTGATCTCTTATAATTAATATAATGGTATTTCAGTGGAATGATTGGAAATAGTTCAAATGATATTGTAATGAAATCACAGAATTAAAAATAATATAAATAATGAAATATTAAATAACAATAGTATTCTATGCTTGACCAAATTGATTTTCAAGTGACTTGGCCTAATTGCATTAAATTACAAATAATAAATATTATTATGAAAAGGATGAAGCATTTTTAATATGTAAGATTTATGCAGAATTTTACTAAAATAATTTACTTACTGGATATTTTAAGCCAAAAAAAGTGATCCTCATAAATGTGACATTCAAAAAATGAAGTGATACCAAATTACACTTAGTAATANAAATAATAAATGAATTTAGTTGTAAATACTTTCTTTTTTTGTTAATTTCTTGTAAAATGATTATTTTCTNCTCTCATGTTAATATTATAGAAGGACAGAGTCTTCTTATGTTTTGTGGTTAATGTTTTGGAATCAAGATATGATATTCTACATATTGAGCCAGAAAATAAGTACACATTTATTCAATATAATGAAATTATTTTTTAATTCCCTATGATTTATAATTCAACCAGAAATTTGTTCATATTTACTCATATCACTCTTTAAATGTAATTTTTTCTCTTATTCTTCCCTCATACATTACATCCATACCTCAGTTTCCCCTCCCTTCACTTCTTCCAATCCCTCCTCCTAACTCACCTCCATTCTACTCCTCCATTTCTTTGGAAAAAAAAAAGAAGAGCAGGCCTTCCAAGTTTATCTACTAACATGGCCTAAAAAGTTGTAACCAATAGTAGGCAGAAACTCTCCTATCAAGGCTGGACTAGGCAACCCATCAGTTTCTGGATGATGACTCTGATGACTCTTGGGTTAGGCACCNGTCTATGAGCATAGCAGAATATCATAAGGAATCATCTAAATGTATTTTTAAATTTTATTTTTTTCTTAAATATTTCTACCTGTCTCATTGGTAGCCAAGGTTTTCTCGAAGTTCACAATGTAGTCCAACTACAATGNAGCTTCAAACTTATGACAATCTTGTTGGCCATGTTTTTGGATGTTTTGATTCCATTGTGAGTCAGTAAACCAAACTGCATGCACTTAATACTGTGTAAACTGACAGGATGGCCCACAAAAAAAAAATCACTGAAGATTTTTCTTTTGGTTTGTGAAATCTATCTAAAATTATCTAGCTTTTTGTGTTGACATGAAGATTTATTGGGTATGTGTTGCTCTCTACAAAATATTTATATGCTATGCAGTTGAAAGTAACAGTGGAGATTTGGACTAATTTTCTTACTGTGTGTCTATATAAATTACCCCAAAGCACGACTAGGTCAGGGTTCTCTACAGAACCAGAAACTATAGAATGAATTTGTTTATGGTGTATATTAGAGTGGCTTAGAGTATGTGGACAGACTATTTCAGCAACTGATGTCTCCTAGAGGAAAGTCCAAGAGTCCAACATTTTTCCTGTACACAAGGAGGGATCTCTTAGCTTGCCTTCATTNTATATCATAATCCTGAAGAATTAGGCTGTAGTACCAGTGAAAGGAAGAACTTCCCAGTGAGAGTGATGGCAAACAGGCAAAGAACAAATGCTTGGGAATGAATATATGGAAGTCACAGACAAGGCAAAAATATGATTGCAACAGCATCAATGAATCGCCTAATTTACTCATTATCTATAAAGTGAAGATAGTAGAAGAATACATACTGTGAATTCTGTGTACACACTGAGGTATTGCATGTAAAAAGCAGCTGGAAGATAGCTTCATACACAGCAAATGTTCGCCACATTGATTTTTATTTTCACCNTTGGTCGGTCATTTTGGGTAATAGAAAGGGTTTCTAAGAAATGGATTGAGTTGGGCGAAAAATAGNATGAAGCTTGAACCTAGTCAAGGAATTATTTGGGGTTTAAAATTTCATTTCACCTGAAAGACCTGCTGCGNTTCATTCAGTTCTCACCTTTACTGTTGTTGCTTAAATGTACCGTCCTAGACTTATCTTTAACATCCCTTCTTTTTCATGTAGTTGCTTTTGAGTTTCCTTTATCAAAAACTTTTCTGGAGAGCAATCTGTAAAATAAANAAAGAAATGTTTTCTTCCTCCATGTCCTATATTCAGGCTGCCACCAGAAGTTGTAACACATCTCAATAAACAAACTCAAGAAAAAAAATCCTTTCACAGGTAAACCTAGCAGTTTGAGTTTTAATTAATTTCAGATATAGTCAAGTTGATAACCAAGAATAGCCATCACAGTAGGTATGAATACAATTAAAATATCAAGAAGAATTTTTTATGAACCAGAAATATTGGTCATTCCTGAGAGTTGGAAAGGTATTAATAAGGGATATAGGAATATCTATCTCCTACCTTCATGAGAGATTNTTATTGTTAATGTTATAGCATGTGAAATATAACCTTTTATGAAAGTCTTGATACTATATAAGACATAAAATGTAAATGGTAATTGATATTATATAAAATACTAATTATTACAGACTTTATTGGGGTTTGAGATGAATAAATAATATAAAAGAAAATGTCTTAAAATATGTTAGAGGCAAATTAGTGATTCTTTAAATATTTATTTGAACCTTTGGCCTTTTGGAGCCTAATTACTTCCTTTATTTATATTTTTAATTAATTTTTTTTCTTTTATTTTACATCCCAACCACAGTTTCCCCTCCCTCCTTTTCTCCCATTTCCTCCCCCACCTCCCTTCTTCCCCCCACCCNTAGTTACTTCTCTTCCTCTGTTTCTGCTCAGAAAGGGACAGGCCTCCCATGGGTGTCAAGAAAGCATATCGGGTTGAGGTAGCACTAAGCTCCTCCCTTTGTATTAAGGCTAGGGGAGGCAACCCAGTATCGGGAAGAGGTTCCCAAAAGCCAGCTCAAGCATTAATGGCAGGCCCTGATCCCACTGCTAGGAGTCCCACAAATAGACCAAGCTATACAACTGCCTCACATATGTAGAGGCACAAGGTTGGCCCCATGTAGGCTTCCGAGCTGTCAGTCCAGAGTCTGTTAGCTCCTATGAGGCCAAGTTAGTTGTTTCTCTGGGTTCCCTTGCAATTTTCTTGACTCCTCTGGCTCATACAATCCTTCCTCCCTCTCTTCAACAGGATTTCTCGAGTTTGGCTTAATGTTTGGCTGTGGGACTATGCATCTATTTCCATTAGTGTAAAAATATTTTTAAAGGAATAAAAATCAAAACTGAGTGAATATTTTATTTAATAAAATTATAGTTATGGCTTCAAATATATTATACAGGTATCTTAATGTATGCTCTTAGACCCAGAAATCAAGATGCTGGGCACAAAAATCATGAATTCATGCTTAACCTAGCCTAGTGTATCAAATGGTTGTGAGACCATCCTGGAAAATCTGTCCNAGCACATACACCTAACACACACACATACACAGACACACGCACAGACACAGACACACAGACTCACAATGTTGTTGAGAATTGCTAAATAATGTTTTATTCTTCACTTTTTATTAACAGTAATATGAAAGCAATCTTTGCATGTATCTAATAACTCATTTATGTAGAAGAAGTTATTAGGCTCCAACAGTGAAGGACTAGAGGTCGTAAGACAAATTGTGAGTCCTGGAGATGGTACTCAGATCATTAATTATAGGTATGGTGGCAAGTGCCTTTTGCCCATGGAGCCATCTCAGCAGCCCTGTTTGTTTTTCTTTAACTAACATTTATTTTATTAAAAATTGGAAATAAATACCATAGCATAAAAATGATTAGTGAACAGAATCATACATTTAAATATAAATTTTGACAATGTAATTATAGTTACTAAAATTTAATTGTGTGTAATGCTTGTATATAGAAGTTTTAACTCAGACATAAAGCTCAGAATATGAGATACAAATATTTCATTTAACGTAAAAATTTTGTTTTCTGCTTCATTATTTTCTTTTGTTACAAAGAATCTCTTACTTTTCTGTAACGCTGATGTATTTTATTTCTTGACTTTGTTTCCTGTGCTATTAGATTTCTTTTCAAAATGTGCTTATCTCTGTCTCCAAGTTAAATGCTTCACTTGATGTAACACAAATTGCTAAATGGTCTTATTAATAAAAAAGCAGGAGCCAGATATTGGGGTAAAAGCTGAAAGATCAGAGAGGCAGACCATCAAGCCACTAGTTCTTACCCTTATAAAATCCTCAGCCTCAAGAGAGAGACTTTTTGTTTACTAGTGCTTTATATATCCTTCTGTGCCCTGCCATCTTACTTCCTTCCTAGTGCTGGGATTACAGGTGTGTGCCACCACAGCCTGGCCACTATCTAATTTAGTGGCTGTCTTTGTCCTCTGATACCCAAGCAAGCTTTATTGGGGTACACAATATATCACCACAACTTATGTTCTCCTCTAATAGTTTCAACAGTCCATCTTTTATACTAAGGCCTTCAATCCATTTTGAATTCGGTGTGTGTGTGTGTGTGTGTGTGTGTGTGTGTGTGTGTGCAAGGTGATTTTAGGTATGAGTCTAGTTTTATTCTTCAATGGTAGATATCCAGTTTGCTTAGCAGCAATTGTGAAGAAAATTTCCCTCAGGGTAATCTTTGTAATTTTTCACAGCTTTGTGATTGATAAGCTGTTAGTTTATTTTTTTGGTCCAGTATTCTATGTCATTGATCAATGTGTCCCTTTTTTTCTCAGTTCGTATAGCTATTGTTTGTAATGTTCTATATTGAACTTGAAATAAGGTGTATGATGTTCTTTTTGTTGTGGGTATTTGGTNTCTTTTCTAATTCCATATGAGGTTTAGAATGCCCTTTTGAAGATCTGACATGATTCACACTGGAATTTAATGATTGNCTTGAGTCTGAGATTTCTTTCAGGAACATAGTCANAATCACAATATTAATCCTGACAATACTTGAACATGTAGGATATGTCCATCTTTTATTATTGCCTTCAACTCTTTTCTGTGTCTTTAAGGTTTAATTAAAAGGTCTTTTNCATACTTCACTAAATTTACTCCTATTTTTAAAAGAAGCTATTATGAATTAGGCTCTATTCCTAATTTATTTCTTACCAAGATTGCCATTGTTACTGGTTTTCAGAGTACCACTAAGTTTGGTGTTAAATTTATAGTCTATACTCAGTTTTAAATATTTATCAAGTCTAACAGATTTTTAGTGTNGTGATTAGAGGGATCATCTTCACTATAACTAAAAATTATTTGACTTATTCTTTTCCTTAGAAAGTATTTATATTTATTACCAATTTATTGCAAGTTAGAAGTTTTGATTTCACTAAGAAATTAACTATTTTACTATTTCTTTATTTAATTAAAATAAAAATTCATTTCCACTAACTCTTCTTCNTTCTACTCCTCTTATGTCTTATGTCCCAATATATTCAATTCCTCCTTTTCTTTATCACATATTAACCAATATAGTAAATGTATAAAACAAAGAAAGAATATTAAAAAGTGCAAGGGAAAAATACCTAGTAGCATAAAGACATACCTATTAGGATAACACCTGATTGCTCAAGAGAGACAAAAAGCCAGAAGGGTTTGAACATNTATTTTACAGACTCTGAGAGACCACACATGCCAGTGGTCTGAATATATACTCAGAAAAACTTCCAATCTGCATATAATAAGAAAGTAGACATTCCTTGATAAAACTNAATTTAAGCAACATCTATATACAAATAAATGCTGTGAAATAATCCTTCTGTGCACTGTGAATATGTATTACTCTAATTGATTAATAAAATGTTGACAGACCACTAGACAGGCAGGAAGTATAGGTGGGACAACCAGNCATAGAGCACTCTGGGAGAAGGAAGAGCAGAGTCAGGAGAGATGCCAGCCTGCCGCCTAGGAAGCANGACATATAGAAAATGAGGTAAATTCTACAGGGTGCTTTTGGTTATTTGTTTTGGGGGAAGGCAGGGAGGGGTAGCAGGAGAAGGGATGAAGGAGGGAACCTGTGGTCAGTATGTGGAATGAATAAAAAAAATTTCCTTTATAAAAAAGAAAACAAAGAAAATGAATTAATAAGCAATGAGCCACATGGCGAAGTATAGATAAGAAATATGAGTTATGTTAAGTGTAAGAATGAGCTAGTAACAAGCCTGAGCTATCAGCTGAGCTTTTGTAAGTAATGTTAAGACTCTGAGTGGTTATTTGGGAATTGACAGGTGGGAGAGAACTGTCCAACTACAAATAAAGTCCTACAAAGAGCAGATGAGTAAATCCAAAGTAGAGAAACACACATAAACACACACACACACACACACACACACACACAGACACACAAAACCACCACCACGATCACCACCATCAACCAAAACAAAAAAACACACATCAGAAAACACTGCTAATTTATAAATCTTGCCATCAAAGGTCTCAATTTCCCAATAAAAGATACACACTAACAGAATGGATGTGAAAACAGGACCTATCCTGAGGCAGGAAGCACAAGCCCTGCCCAGGTGTGCACTAGGTTTTCTGGGTATATTTTACGTCATGTCCTCTGGAGCCAGTGTTTTAGGTGGATGTAAGTTACTCAACGTCAGCATATCATATTCTAGTTTTTTGCAGGTGCAGTGTGCACCCTTAACCACTTAACTATATCTTCAGTTCCAACATCGTTATTTTTTTTTCTTGTGTNAAACTTTCAGTGGTCCCTTTCTGTTTTGTTTATATATTACTGGGGAAATGACTGTACATGATAGGTATAAACTATTTCAATTACACTTTTGAGTGATGATTTAGAACAAAGAGATAGTAATAAATTAGTAGGTAAATCTATTCTATACTTANAATTTATACTCTGTAGTATCAAGACATGATTTCAAAAGGCATTCTATACATTATTGAATCAAGTTTTATGTCTTTGATGCAACATGTTTTCTAGATGTGACATAACAACACTTCAGCCAGGATTCTACACTAACTGAAATTTGTTCTTGAATATTTGTTCCACAAAATTGTTTTCTCATCCTTCTTTCCTGATGTTCCTCAAGCATTATGAGGATATGAATCATAGCAAATACTCATGAATATGTTGGTACAATGAGTTCCTTAAAAAAGAAAAAAAAACCATTGAGTTACCATAGCTTTATTAGATAACAGAGTTTATGGGCTTCATATGTCAACACATTTCCTTGGTCACATGGTATAAAACTCTTCCAATATACTNCATAAATCAGTGTCTCCTGTACAGTCTTTATTTAAATAGACCTATAAAATATATGTCTATTATTTACCATTTCATTGGAACTGACCTTCATACACATTTTAGCTGGAAAAGGTGAACTAGCCTTCACTTTTTCATAATAGTTTCTGTATAATTCTGTGAAGAATGAAAGAATCATGTCTTATGCATAAAACTGGGGAGTTAGTAGTCATTGTGAGAATATGTAGATGCAGTGATTTGTTCATCCTTTGAGCCATGGCAAAAGGGAGAGAAGAGTGAGGACAGTCTTTTTCCATTACATGGTTTCGTATAGCCCTGAATGAGGTTGTTACAGGTAGAAGATTTTAAATGTATTTTTTCAGTATATTTCCCTTACATTAAAATGTATGACATTCTTCGCAATCCTTTAAATATTTATGTCCTACTTTCCCTGAGTTCACAAAATGCAGGTAAACAATAAAATGTTACAACATATTGGATGAAATCAGTGAACAGAAGTAATTTCTAAGTTTCTACCACATTAGATTCCATGTTTTTACATCNTATATCTCTGTATTTTGTTATAAGATGAAATGCAAATACGACACTGGAAATACAATATCAAGACAGTGCAGAAAACTAGTATAGAGGAAAAGTAGATAATTGACAAACATATATAACAACATTTTTCATAAACAGTCAAATTGCCTTAGTGATCCAACTCATGTATATTTTACACTCTCATGTTTCCTTGGGATACTGAAGTATTTTTGCCATGCAATACTATTATTTTTGTTTAAAAAATGAAATATGCAACCATATACAAAATACAGCATTTTTCCCTCATTTTTATCCCTTCAATTTAGCAGCAAGGAAGAAAATATGTTGAAGAGAAGATAACTTTCATAGAATAGTGAATATGGGATCTTGTCTAAAATACCNAACTGCTGGTTGTCAAAATTACTCTCTAGTAATACAATTTCTGAACTGTCATAGTTGGAAATATGACTTTAAAACATATTCACTTAAGTCTACTTTTGAAAGATTATATTTACTCAGGTAAGTTTAAGAGGCAAAATGATAGCTCTAATTAGAGANGAGTATTCNGAAAATCTAATAAAATACGACACAGTTCACTTTGCTTATATATAGTTTTGATCAAATTTATACCATCCAAATTTTTAGGAAGAAACAGTATGGCTCCTTTCATTGTTTTAATTATTTCTATAGTTGCTTTATAATTATCTTTCAGTTAAAATATTCATCAAGTTATTAATGATAACATTTATAATTTTTATCCCTAACAAATGTAATGGACCAGAAGATATGTCTTTTTGATTGCATTAATATTTACAGTATTTTTTTACCTTTTATATTTTTCCATTCTTCATATGTTACCATTCTTTTTATTTAAAGGAAATCATATATTTAAATTATTTTGATAATGTTAGACAATTCCTTCCTTCTTCACTGTATAGTTCTTATGTTCTAAAATTTTGAGCCCTGATTTTATAAATAGAAATATACATTCTGAAACCCTACATACCATCAATGTTCATAATACTGATTTAATCAAGTTTTCTTNTATTTTGTACATATATGTTCAATTCTGCTACATTTAGAGTTGATTTGCGAAACTAACTTGTTCTGTTATACACTTTTTTGTTCTCCCAAAGTTTCTTTTCTCTTTTGTTAGCTCCTGTTTGTGTGCAGTGAAGTACCCTGTTTAAGGAGATCTTTGCTCAGTTGCCCTATGAATTTATATTTATCTTTTATTGCCGTAGCATTTTGTGATGCTGTAAGATTCTAAAACAAATCCAATGCTTTTGTAATGCTTAAAATGCATATTTCTGATGATATAAGCTAGAAGTACTTATTCGAAGTGAAGATTTTATTTTTCTGTTTATCTTTGTGTTTTTTTTTCTAAGAATAGAATCATTTTGTGAAATGTATTGATCAGGTTCAAGTGAGATCACCAAATAAGTTGTGAAATAAGCCCCGCACTTCATATTTTGTAATCTTTGAAATGAATGTGCTGACCAATTTCATGGTTTAAAAGAAAAAATTCAGAAACAATGCTGCATTTGTTTAGAAATGTGCAGAATGCGTTAGATAAACCAATCAATACCTAATTACAAGTCTGCAGCTTTCTCTGTTTTAATGCTTGCACTTTCACAGAGATAAACCACATGCTGTGTGACCTGATGTATTTGTTCTGACAGCACTTTTAAAGGAATGTTCAAGACCTGGCAATGACTGCATTCTTCCAAGAGAAATAATTTTCCAAGAGACTTATTTCCACACATGTCTGAATCAATGTAAAAAATCCAAAGAAGTGCATCAGTAAACAAATATACAATGCTCCAAATATTTGGTTCTATTTAAGATAAATGGAATGCAATATCTCAAACAAAGACTTTATTATTATAATTAAAAGAGAAAGTTGGGGATTCAGGTTATAATGTGAATTTTATCAGCAACCACATGTAATATTATTGTTTAGTTGAAAACTAGTATAACCACTAAAACTGCTCAAACATATCACTGTCTGTCCACACAGCATACATATTCTTAATATTTGTAATTGGTTCCACAAAAATAGCTAATTGTTTTTAGTGATTGTATATTAGTTTAATTAATAAATAAGTTTATTATAAATAATAAATAGTTTAATTAATAAAATATACATTTTAATATACACAATGCAAGTCTTCATATCAAGTTCTGAGTGGAACTCAAAAAATCATCATGTCCAGAACTTATAGTACATTAAGATAATACTGCATCAAGAGTAACCTATTATCAAAAGCATTTTCTGTTTCCTGACTTTCCAAAAATTAGTGTTTTAGTTAATAAAGACTTAAGAGAGAGAAAACAATTACAAGAATGTTTACTTTTCTTTTAGACTGCTTTAAGTATTCTTATTGAGTCGGGTGAAAATTTATGGGTATTTTAAGCAATGATTGTCATGGCAATGTTTAANATCATTGTTCCATATTATTGTTATTGTTTTCTTGGTAATACGTGCTTTTAAAATAAGAGACTTATTTGTAAAGATAATGTTCTTCATATTCATAATTTCATCCACTTCAGTACTCCCTCATTTTAACCATTTTGTTTCCTACCTTTTATATAGGAACTGCTTATACATCTTATTAAAAACTGTAATTGTCAGAATGTTTATTTTTCTATCATTTGTTTTCAAATGAAATATAGTTTCATTATATCACTGTGAATCTCTCCAAAAATTTGATTGTTTAAATTAAACATAATTTAAAATTATTTTTCAAATAGTACATAAAATAATG
>LZPO01028654.1:0-13076 GCA_001675575.1 Neotoma lepida | reverse complement strand
ATTTCCTGCCATGACTTCCTGTGATAATAAACAGTGATCAAGAAGAGTAAGCCAAATAAGCTCTTTTCCTACTCAAATTTCTTTGGTTATCATATTCCATCATAGCAATAGAAACCCTAACTAAGACATGGCCATATTGAAGAAATATTATTTCTCCAATTTTATCACTACTTTTAATTGCCATATAAAGACTAGTATCCAAATCTAGTTTCTTTGGGCATCTGGAGCTCAGGCATTTACTTTAAAGCAGATAAAAAGACTTACTATAGAGAGTGAATCATGATAGAAAGACTTCCTTTGCACATGAGTTTAAAAGAAATAAAAACTATGAAACACCAATATAAAAGAAAGACTCTTTCCTTTAAGATCTAGATCACTTCCACATCTCTCTTCAATACAGGCCAGACACAGATCTTTAAAATTCTAATTTGATTCTTCATAAAGGATAAGTGTAATTATTTGTTCCCATCAATCTATTATAAATAAAACATTCAGTACCTGCCAAACATTAGTTAAACATCTCCTACCTCAATACTCCTGAATTCTATCTGGTTCTCCATCAGATCCAGCATGAAATTCCTTGATGTCTTATAGAAAAATCTGTGGGCTGGAGAGATGGNTCAGAGGTTGAGAGCACTGGCTGTTCTTCCAGAGGTCCTGAGTTCAATTCTCAGCAACCACATGGTGGCTCACAAACCATCTGTAATGAGATCTGGTGTCCTCTTCTGGCGTGCAGGCATACATGCAGGCAGAACACTATATACATAATAAATAAATAAATCTTAAAAAAAATCTGCTGGCCTCAGGGAAAACATTCTATAATTATTCCACTGCCCCTTATTGATGACATGTGAGTCTGTGGACATTTCCCTATAACAATTACCTATTTCCATCTGGTTTTGATTTCTTTTGTTTTGTTTTGTTTTTAGATTTATTTTCTTATTTTTATGTATGTGTATATGTGTGGTCTGTGTGAGTAAGGGTGCATGTGTGCCAGTAGATGCCAGAGGCATCAGATCCCTTTGGATCTGGAGTACTTTTAACTTGGTCCCCAACATTTTAAGCAGTTCATCAAGTATACACTGTTAGTGGTTTATTTGTTCCGAATTAACNCTTAGTGTAGATGTCATCCTAATGTTATAGTCAAGAAGAATGTAATAGTCAGATGTGGGCCTTGGTGTCTCCTAAGCCTCTGCTGTTGACATACAGACAATAAGGCAACTTGGGTGCTGGGAGTTTGAGCAGAATTACAGCCTTAACTGTAGAGTAATGTCTATAGCTGCTGCTCTTTAGGACTTATTATTGGACTGCTCTTTCTGTTGCAAAAGTGCAGTTCCTAAAACAATCCTTTCAAATGAGACTCTCTCTCTCATCAAGTCTATATTTATTTTAACCTGATAATACAAATCATCAAGTTATTTGTTTGTATAGCATATGTCCTTCCTCTTCTCCAACATCTATAACTAGTCTTTGGAGCAATTCTTGAAACAGAGTAGAGTTATGAAAGTATGATATCTGCTTAACATATACTGGTCATGTGAGAAACAAGGAAGTCATTGGAATAGTTATTTTCAATAAAATTATTCAGTTCATCTTTTGGTCTGATCTATCATGATATAACAGAATAGGTAAAATTAATTACCTTTCTTTCTATTCCTTTCTGTGGTCTTTTAATCATTTATAATTTTCTTTTCTTTTTTTATGTGTGTGGATTGAGACAGGATCTTTCTATGTATCCCTGACTGTCTTGGGACTTGTTATGTAGACCAAGCTGGCCTAGAGCTCACAGAGATCCTCCTACCTTTGCCTCTTAAGGACTAGGTCTAAGGGTAAGCACCACTACTCCTGGCAAATCACCTTCACTTTCACATGGTATTGTAAGCTCTTAAGACATGCATCTTCAACATATCCTCTTAATCTCAGCTCACCTAAGTTGAAATGCCAACAATAATGTGTTTATCTTAAAGTGTGTGGCTGCTAGCATTAGGGGTAAAGGTCTCAGATCTAGGACAGCTTTCAAAGAAAAAAGGTAAGGGGATAGAACAAGACAATGGGCAAGGAATATCTATAAAAAAGACACAATATGCTTTCTTCTTTAGAGCATAAAATTTCTCTTTTTTTTTGTTACAAAGTTGACCTAGACTGAGACTTTGAACAAATTTATTTTTTTATTAGTTTATGTTTGGGATTTTCTGTAAAGCAGTTGGGATCATCAGAAGAGGATAAATAAAAACATTTCTTATTCTATATCATAAGAGCGTGTTTATAGATCATTTTATACCAAGGAATAAGAGCATTTAATAGTCTATATTATAGAACACACTTGTACTTTATTTTGTAGGAAGGCATCTACATATACCCATTTTAAGCAGCTCAGCAAGTATACACTGTTAGTGGTTTATTTGTTCTGAGTTAACCTTTATTCTAGATGTCATCTTAATGTCATAGTCAGGAGGAATGTAGTACTCAGAGGTGAGCCTTGGTGTCTCCTAAGCCTCTACTATCAACACAGAGACAATAAGGCAAGAAATGCAGAATCTCTTAGAGATAGCTGACTTCCTTTCCAGATGGACAAGACTAAATTTAGGGTTGATGTTCACCTTTATTCTTGTTCTCTGTAAGATATTGTCATTAGGGAAGGCTTCACTTTCTCTGATCATTAGCCTCTGTTGCATTTTTTCTTCCCAGGCTCCCTCTTCGTACAACTGTCCTGTATTTTCTTTGTCCACCCTCCATCCCCACAATGCCCAGGTGACAGCATACTTGAGGGGTTGTTTAAAGGTCCCTTTCTGTTCCATCCTTTTATGCTCTATTTATTCTGTTCTGTTCTGGTTGCTGTGGTTGCTGCAAAGCTCCTTAGAGTGACACAGCCTCCATTTCTGACAGTGTTGTGGAATAATCTTTCTGTACACTGTGAAGTAGTGTCATTCAGATTGGTTTAATAAAAAGCTAAATGGTCAATAGCTATGCAGGATTTTGGGGGGCAGAGAGAACACTGAGAAGAAGAAGGGCAGAGTTGTGAGTTGATGACACATAGCGAGCAGTATGGACACTATGAAGATGAGGTAATAAATCCACAAGGCAGAAAGTAAATTAATAGAAATGGGTTAATTTAAGTTGCAAGAGGTAGTTAAAAACAAGCCTAAAGTATCAGATGAGTTTTCATAATTAAAGTCTCCATGTGATTATTTGGGAGCTGACTGGCAGGACAGAAAATCTGCCTACAGGCAGTAGCCCCTTAGGCATATTCTAACAAATGGTATGATTTTGCTTATACTCATATGAAAACAGTAACACTTTGCTACTTCTGGCTTTGCAGGGGAGCAAATGCCTTTTCTACCCAAACCGTAATTGTAGGGTTAGCATATAAATATTTTCAGCTTTCTGTACATCTATCTTTCTGCTTATACCTTGTCTGTGCTTACTGGAAATTTTGATATCTTGGCCAAGTCTTATGGGACTGACTCTCAGGTTTTTGTGAAATAAAGAAAAAAGTATGTAAACAAGCCTCAAAAAAATCCAAGGACTGAAGATGGAGAGATGGCTCACTGTTTAAGAACACAGGCTGCTCTTCCAGAGGACATTGGTACAATTCCCAGCACCAACATGGCAGTTTTCAACCCCCTATAAATCCTCTGCCATGGGATCTGACACTCTCTCCAGGCCTCTGTGGGCACTGCATGCACCTGGTGAAGATACATACATGCAGGCAAAACACAAACACACATAAAAATAAGTAACTCTCTTTAAAAATCCCTATCTCCTCTTCTTGGTAGGGATGCTACTCAGCCTCTAGGGTGGTAATACTCACTGAAGATTCTCTCCTTTATCATGGGAATTGGTAGATAACCACTAAGNTACCATTGGGTCCACACCCATTTTTTCCCATCAAATGTCAGTGAAAACCACTCAGAATCAGCTTACCATAATGACCTCTTAAAAACAGCTGATACACTCACCTCCATTTTTTTTTTTTTCTGAGACAGGGTTTCTCTGTGTAGCTTTGGCAGCGCCTTTCCTGGAACTCACTTGGTAGCCCAGGCTGGCCTCAAACTCACAGAGATCTGCCTGCCTCTGCCTCCTGAGTGCTGGGATTAAAGGCGTGCGCCACCACCGCCCGGCTCACCTCCATTTTTGCAACTTATTTCCAAAGCTGGACAAATAACAAGGCTGTAATCTCTGTCCTCCTGAAAAGTGATAAAAGAACCTCACANAAAACTAACAAGGATGTGGGACCAACACTGACTTTTCTGATGGAAACTGAAACTAATTACTTGATTACAAACTTGCCAATCACAAAATCTGACTGGACACTACATGGTTTCCAGGACCTATGTCCATCTGGGTAACCTTAAAGCTGCATCTACTGTGGTTGCAGAACTAGGGATTATTCAAGATTCTGAAGATTCTCTCTACCTTCACAGCTGCTGTGAAAGAAATGACAGTTACCTTTCTTTGGCTGTCTGTGCCTACAATACTCACTTCCACAAAGGGCATTTACCAAGGACTTTAATCCATCAGGACTACAGGGAGTACATCTCAGATGATAGACACACATTGGCTAAAGGGCCAAGTCATTCTCCCTTCTGCTTCTACCCAGATATAAGAGACTACTTAACTGTAAGCATGTACCATATGAGCTTTTCATCAACCTCATAGTATGGGAACTTACCCCTCTCTCTGAAATCNANAGTAGGAGACTATTGGGAGAAATTATTAAGGCAACTCCACGTAGTTAAGAGGTTTATTTAGGGATTTAGGGCAACCTACAGCAAGTAAAGGGGTTGGTCACAAGGTCCAGGAGAGGTGAGGTGCAGTCCAGCGCTGTTTCTCTGAAGAACTCTGCTTGGTCCACCATCCAGCATCCAGGATCCAGGAACAAAGAGGGCCGGCATGGACAGATCTCCGGTCTTAAAGGCTTCTGTCTTGGCCCTTCCCCGGGGGAGGTCCTAGGTAGGCTTGGCAGTTACCGGAAGCCTCAGTAGGGGTTGTACTTCCAGGTCAAAGCTGGAACTGCTGCCCACTACAGGAGACTCTGTGATCTGAACTTTCTTCAGGACCTCTGAAGTATTGTCTATCTTTGGCAATATTAACTATGCCAATAAATCTCTTATCCAAGAGGACAATCTACATTAGTGTCCCTTTTGAACTCCTATTCTGAGAATTGACTTATTTTAAGGCTGGTAATAGTAGAATTCCTAAAAATAAACAACACTGGCTATTGCTATGGTAAAAGTCATAAATATGACATTCTAGGCCATTGGGGATATTGAGTAGAAATTAAGTCATTAAGAAATAATCCTAGAAAACAAGGCTATAGTAGATTAATGTTTCTGAGGTATAACCCAAGATGCAAGAGGTTTTAAGGAGTCCATTGTTTTTACAGTGGTAAACTATTTGAAAACATCTCTTACATGGTAAGAGACTGGAACATTTGGTGGATCTCACAGCCAGAGTTAATAACACACTTTGANGTCACTTAAGACTTAACACTGCCATTCTACTGTGTACCCAATCCATTTGTTTAACCTGCTTTTTAGAGAACAATGCAACAGCCAACCTCACTTGCCTTGGATTTCCATGCAATCAACTTTTACAACCTAGGCTAATGCATAGCTGCTCTCTTAACAATTATTTATTTATCCTTCTCCCATATATTACAGCCCAATCAGTTTCCCCTCTCTCCTATTCTCGTAGTCAACCCAAACCAAAGCTCTCCCTCAGGACTATTCCCTCATTTCCCTTCAGAAAAGAGTAGGCCTCCCAGGGATATCAATCAGACATGGCACAAACTACAATAAGACTAGGTATATACCTTTATATTAAGGCTGGACAAAGTAGCCCAGTAGGAGGAAAANTGTCCCAATAGCAGTCAAAAGAGTCAGAGGCATCCCCAGCTACCACATTAGTAGTCCCANAAGAACATCAAACTACATAACCATAACTTGTAAGATTAATTATATGGTCAGCCCAATTAGTTATATATTAACAAGATAGCTTTATTTCAGGAACAACTTACAGAAAGAGGGAGGGAGCGAGTTCAGGAATGGAAAGGAGAGCGACGTGATCCAGCAGAGAAATCTGGTTTGGTCTTCAGTCTGGCTTCTGAGACCACAAGCGATCCAGAAGCGGCAGGAGCAGGGCAGTCACGTAGGCATCCCTAGTTTTTAAGGGGCTCCCCGTGAACCACGGCCTAGGGGGAGGTCTTAGGCAGGTGTCATGGTTACCTGTTGTCACTATAGGGGCAGTCTCATGGCCAAAAGCCGAAACAGCTATCTACTACAATAACTTATATGCAGAGANCTTAGGTTGGACGCATCCAGGCTCCCTGATTGTTGGTTCAGTCTCTGTTTGTCCCTATGAGTCCTTGTTAGTTGATTATGTGGACCATGTTCTTGTGGTGTCCTTGAGCCCTCCTGCTTGTACAATCTTTCCTCCCCTTCTTCTGGATGATTCCCCAATCTCAGCCTAATCTTTGACTGTGGATCTTTGCATTTGCTCCTATCAATTGCTGGATAAAGCCTCCCTCATGACTATTTGGTAGGGTTTGATTTACGAGTGCAGTAGAATATCATTAGGAATCATTTCATTGACTTTATTTTTTTGGCAGTTATGTTTGGTTCATTCCTAAGTCACTAGTATATCCAGCCTCTGGTTCCTCCAGTGTCAGGCACAGGCTCCCTCTTGTGGCATGGATCTCATGTTGGACCACTCATTGGTTAGTCACTCCTACAAGTTGTGCCACCTTTCCCCAAGTACTTGCTGCAGGCAGGTCAAATTGTAGGTAGCCGGTTNTGTAGCTGGGTTGGTGCCCTAGTGCCTCCACTGGTAACCTTGCCTTGTTATNGAAGGCCGGTTCAGGCTCCATATCCCCCATTNCTAGAGCTCTTCTCTAGGGACACCCTTTTATATTGCAGGGAGTTTCCATTGCTCTAGGTTTCTATCTGGCCTCAGAAATTCCTGAATTCCAGTCTTCCCTTCCAGTATTCTCTCCTTCCATCCTGCCATCCTTCTTGTTCCCATCTCAACCTGCTCCTAGTCCACCTGTGAAATTTATACTATTCCCACTTCCCAGGGAGATCTATGTGTCATACCTTGAGCCTTGTCACTTAACCTTTCTGGGTCTGTGTGCATGAATATCCTTTACTTCACAGCTAAAACGCACTTATAAGTGAGTACATNCCATGTTTTTCTTTCTGGGTCTGGGTTACTTCATTCAGAATGAATTTTTCTAGTTCCGTCCATTTGCCTGTGAATTTCATGCTGTAATTTTTTTAAAAAACAGCTGAACAAAACTCCNTTGTGCAAATGTACCAAATTTTCTTTANCTATNCTTCCNTNTAAGTTGTTTCCAGTTTCTGACTATTATGAATAAAGCTTCTATGAACATAGTCTAGCAAGTGTCNTTATGATAGGATGAAGTCTCCTTTGNGTATGTGCCCAGAAGTTATATAGCTGGGTCTTGANGTAGATCAATANCCAATTTTCTGAGAAACTACCATATTGATTTCCAAAGTGGCTATACAAGTTTGCTTGGCCGGGTGGTGGTGGCACATGCCTTTGATCCCAGCACTCAGGAGGCAGAGGCAGGTGGAGCTCTGTGAGTTGGAGGCCAGCCTGGGCTACCGAGTGAGTTCCAGGAAAGGTGCCAAAGCTACACAGAGAAACCTTGTCTCGAAAAACCAAAAAAAAAAGTTTGCTCTCCCACTGGAAGTGGAGGAGTGTTTCCCTTGCCCTACATCCTCTCCAGCATGAGCTGTCACTTGTACTTTGATCTTAGCCATTCTGACAGGTGTAAGATGGAATCTTAGAGTCTTTTTGATTTGCATTTTCCTGATGATTAAGGATGCTGAACTTTTCTTTAAGTGTTTCTCAGCCATTTGAGATTCCTTTGTTAAGAATTCTCTTTATAGAACTGTATCCCGTTTTTGAATTGGATTATTTGGCTTGTTGGTATCTAGTTTCTTGAGTCCTTTATATATTTTGGATATTAGCCTTCTGTCAGATGTGGGGTTGGTGAATAACCTTTCCCATTCTGTGGTCTGCTGTTTTGTCCTATTGACAATGTCCTTTGACTTACGGAAGCTTTTCAGTTTTATGAAGTTCCATTTATTGATGGTTGATCTTAGTGCCTGTGCAAAGCCATGTGGATATGTATCCTACAGATCCAAGGCTTCTGAATTCCACACACAAAGGAAAAGCTACTTCTAAATTTATAAAATACTTCTGTGTGACTGTGTACCTAATTAATAGAGGCTGGTTTGTATGTTAAGTGTGTTTGTGTCCCCAAATATTCAATATATCTATGCAAAGCTTAGGAAAGAGTGGTTTCCAAGTTGATCTCCTCCAACATAAATATTTAGGTTGCTAGTCATTTTCAGGATCATTTTCATGTGCTCATAGAAATGGAGTATTTTTAAAATAAAAAGAAAACAGAAAAGTAGGAGAAGGGGAAGAACTGCTGATAAAGCTTAGTGATAGTGTACTGGCCTGGGACTCTTGAAGCTCTGGATTCAATCCCCAATGTCTTTCCCATTAGTTGAGTAAATTCCACAAGTATATTGGTTTCTTGTTGCTGTTGTTATGTTATCACAAACAGTAGCTTAAAACAATACAAAGTATTTTCAGGTACACCTAGAATTTCCACTCTAAAAAGTATTTTTATTAATCTTTGAGAAGTTAACACAATGTATTTTGCTCAGCTTCTTTACTTCCAAATCCCCACATGTCCTCCTTCCCATCCTCACTTCCCTACCCACTCCGTTTGAGTTGGTATTGTCTCCTCTTCTTCCTATTCCTGCTCCTGCTCCTTTTCTTTCTACTTCTTTTTTTTCCCATTGAGTCCAGTTTCTTTTGCCTAACTGCTCCTGGAAGTGGGGACTACACTGGAGTGTGAAGGACCTACCAGGAGGGGTCACATTTCTCCCTCTCCCAGAAGCTACCAGATGCTAGTGGCTCCTTACCTAACACAGTGGAGTTTTGTGCCCAACTCCTCCCTCTATACTGTGATTTGGTTTGGCTTGAGCTTGCAGGAGACTCATACTTATTCCAACCTGTGGAAATGTTTATTCTTACCACAAGTAAGCCAGGTGTTCATTCAATTATTGAAGGTCTTTGTAAACTGTTTCCTCCCCTAGGCATTCTTGTTTTTTTTTATATTTAATTTAATTTTTATTTCATTTTCAAGGTTTAGGAAGTCTGTCCTTGACTTGATACATCGAGGTTAAGAAGTTCTCCCGAGTTTCTTCAAGTGGCCTTAAATAACCCAGCTTCCATCTAGGTTTAGCAATAGGATGAAGGTATAGATAAGTTAGATCTCCAATACAGAGCCTCCAAAATTGCAGTGCTGTTGACAAGGGTGATGGTCCAGTTTTCACCAGGGCCTGGCCTTGCTATCAATTTTTTTTTTTTTTTTTGCTGAGAAACAGAAACCAGAAGCATTTCTCAGAAAGTCCTTAAGGGCTGCCTGAGCACTCCATGCAGCAGTCAAACCTGAACCCTCCTGATCGTGACTGGTCTGTCTCTTCTGTCTGACCAAGTCTCCACACTAAACCACCTGGTTATTCCAAAGTTAGAGCTGGATAGATGTAGAAAAGTATGATGTTATATGAGGTAGCAAAAATTCAGGAAGAGAAAAATGTTTTTCTGTCAGTTTAGCAGCTCCACATGAATCTATTGGTACTTTAATTATCCTCTGCATCCCCTTGACCCCACATTCAGCATCCTTCTGGCCACTCAGACTTCTGCATGGAGGGACTTCCAGTCCCATGGCCCACTTTAAAGTAAGTCTTTTTTGTTCTATTTAAAAACAAAGACTCGGAAGCAAGATGTGGGGGTGAAAACCTGCTAGATCAGAGAAGCCAAGAAATAACCAGCTGACTTACTTTTTGGCCAGAGACACAGTAAGAGACATATTTCTTCACTTATCCACAAACAAAAAGAACACCCCAAACTCTCATCCCACCCTTTCTTTACTTTCCATCTTCTCTATCCAAATTTCTGGTTTCTCTATGGCTAATTCTGGTCAGCTAGTCACTAGCTCTATTCCTGGACTCAAGATGAACTTTATTAACAGTCTTGTATTGTCACAGTGTGATCAAATATCCCACAACACAATGTGTTCTCCCTCACTTGCACATCCTGGCCTATAATGTATACATGTATAGATGTAAACAGGCACAANTGTAGGTTACATCTAAAGAAAAGAACTTTTGCAAGAGACTTGGATTAACCCAGGAGATAACCTGAAAAACTTCAGATGAGATGACATGAAATCAAAAAGTTTTCATCTTGAAAGAAAATAAGCACCATAATGAAAGACAACACACATAATGGGAGCAAAATCTTTGTGAAATATACTTCAGATAGTTATTTGTATTGAATATATATATATATATATATATATATATATATATAAATTACAAAACTAAATAAAGTGTTTGTGGCTGGTTTCATGTTTATGTTTCTCTTTTGGTAGAATGCAGAGTACATTTCTTTACCAAAGATGCTAAATCATAGTGGTAAAGGCTCTATGTAGGCACCAGCTTGACTTCTGCATGTTCAATCAGTTGTGTATGTAAATATGTTCAACAATGGGGTCTTATTTCAGTTTGTGAAGCACAATCTCTAGTCTTGACAACAGCTTGGGTAGTTTGGAGGTTACCATGGGACCCCTTTGGCCAACAATTCAATTAGATGTAACCAAATCCTAGTATTGGAAGCTTCCTTTGGTGACAATGTATGATCAGTTGGGCCTCTCTCTCCCATAATTTGCCAATTTCATTTATATCATATATATATATATATATATATCATCTATATATATATATATATATAGTTTAGGAGACTTATACTATGTGAGGTTTACATACTACCTCAAATGACCTTTAATTTTCGGTGTTTCTGCCCATATTATCTTCCTCATCTCCTCTTCCCTCTGCTTCCTCACTTGATCCTCNTGTTCCAGTCCTCCCTCCACAATTCATCCATAACTATCTATTCTATTCCCCTTTCCTAAGAAGATCTATCTCTATACCCAAGTCTCTTACTCTATACCTAACCTCTGTGGTTCTTTGGATTGTAGTTTGGTTACCATTGATAATTGATAGCTAATATGCACGTATTAGTGAATACATACCAAATTTGTCTTTCTGGCTCTGTGTTACCTCACTCAGAATAATCTTTTCTAGTTTCATATGTTTACTTGCTAATTTCATGTTTTTATTTTTTAACAGCTGAGTAATAGTCCGTTGTGTAAATGTATAACATTTTTTATACATTTATGTGTTGAGGGACATCTAGACCTGTCTCTTATACACATCTAGATGTGTATAAGAGACAGGAGTAAAGCAGCAATGAACATGGTTGAGCAAATGTCTCTGTGGTAAGATGGAGTATCTTTTGGGTATATGCCCAGGAGTGGTATAGCTGGACCTTGAGGTAAATCAATTTCCATCTTCATGAAGAAGCACCACACTTACTTCCATAGTGACTGTACTACTTTGCACTTCCATTATCAATGGATGTGTTCCCCTCACTCTGCATCTTTACCAGCCTGAACTATCACATCTTTTGTTGATCTTAGCTGTTCTGACTGGAATAAGATGAAATCTCAAAGGCTTTGCCATGTAATTCCCTAATGGCTAAGAATGCCAATTGTTTGTTTAAGAGTTCTGCAGTCATGTTTCCTACTTTGAGAATTATTTGTTTAGTTCTGTACCTCAGTTTTTAATTAGGTTGTTTTCTTCATATCTAGTTTTTTGAGTTCTTTATTAGCCACCAATCAGATGTATAGTTGGTAAAAATATTATCCAATTCTGTAGGCTGCTGATTTGTCTGAATAATGGTGTCCTTCGTGTTGTAGAAGCTTTTAAGTTTTATGAAGTCCCATTTATTAATTGTTGATTTTGGGTCCTGTGTTAATGGTGCTTTGTTCATAAAGTCTTTTCATGTGCCAATGAGTTCAAAACTATTCCTCACTTTCTCTTCTCTCAGATTCAGTATATCTGGTTTTATGTTGAAGTCTTTGATCTATTACAAGTTACATTTTTTTCAGCGTGATGAGTATGGCTCTATTTGGATTCTTCTACATGCAGCCATTCAGTTTGATCAGCAAAAGTTGGTGAAGATTTTGTCTTTTTTGTCAGTGTGTATTTCTGGCTTCTTTATGAAAATTTAGTTATCCATAGTTGTATAGATTATGGNTGAGTTTTCAATTTGATTCCATTTATCAATCAATCTATCTATCTATCCATCTTCTATCTATCTATTGTGGTGATATTCTGTGTTCCCCAATAAAATTTATCTGAGGATTGGAGGAAAAATGGGGCAGCCAGCCACTAGTAGTAAAACAATAGTCATGCAAGTTAGCACACGCCCTTAATCCATTTGGTTCTCTGTGACTCCAAGGTCACATTGGGAACTAGGGGAAGGGGGCAGTGGCACACGCCTTTAATCCCAGCATCAGCTTTAGAGTTCTGAAGGTCCATGCAGACAAGACAGGAAGTGATGTAGCTTGGTGAGGATGAGTTAGCAGAATGGACAGGCATAAAAAGCTGGGTTAGGCTGGAATTCGCTCTCTTCTCTTCGCTTCGCTCCTTGGAAGTAGGGGCAGTGTTGGTGAGGTGAGGCTAGTGGTGGCTTGCTCCTAATTCCTCTGNTCNCTGTCAGATTTTCACCCCTATTTCTTGTTCTGTGTGTTTATTAATAAGACTGGTTAGAAGTTCGTCTTACATTTGGCATCCCAACGAGGCTAGAACTCATTAAAAGCCATTTGTGGCCTTAAAGGCCGGGGGTTACAGGCCCTCTGGCTTGTCGGGAGCTACAAGCAGTAGCAGCTGCAGGCGGCCAGATCTGCAAGCAGTTCTGGCTGCACGTGGCCAAAGCTACAAGTGGTTGGGTCTACACGTGGCCTGAGCTACAAGCCATCCAAGCTACACACAGGTGGAGCTGCTTGTGGTCAGATCTTTAATCCACATGGCTGGAGTCTTTTTGGCTTTTTTAGTTACTGGTGGGTGGTGGGCTCTTGCCCCTTCCAGATTTCCATCTTGTACTACCACCACACTAGGTAGCTGTTT
>LZPO01028653.1:14454-25918 GCA_001675575.1 Neotoma lepida | reverse complement strand
CACACACACACACACACACACACACACATATATATATATATACACTAATCTCTCATTTACTATATTTACTTGATCATACCTTGGAATTAATATTTCTACAACTGGATTCTTTCATTTTTCTTACTCTAATATAATTTTGAGTTAATTTTACTGTTTTTGATGGGTCAATTGTTGATGAGTCATTTATTGTTTATTTCTAGATACAATCTTGATTTAATTTGAGGAAGTTATTTTCCTAAATGAAGCACTCATTTATTTGCTACATCATTAACCTAAATTCTTCAAGTGTTAATCTGATAGTTGCTATATCCATCACTGATTTTAATTCAAAACTCTAATATTCATTGTCATTAAACATTTATAAAAATAAGACTATCATTTGTGACATATTGATTAGAATTCATGGGATTCATATTATGTTTTTGAAAGTTCATTATATTGTCATTTTTTCCCAAAATTGTGTTTTCTTAAATCATTGAATCCATCATATACAAGTCATTATGTCAAAATTTGAATGTGATACTCAGTCCCATTTGTATGAGAGAATTATTTCAAATTTCTCCATTTTCTGCCTTTATTACTATTTCTCTGTTTACATATGGTTAAAGGATGTTAATATGGTTAAACGGTTAGGTAGATGGAAGAAGTGAGAAGATACCTAGTGTGCAGAAAGTTAACCCTAACTCATAAAACAGCAAGATCCACTACCATCCTATTATAATATAACATAAAGGAAGTAATGGCACATTCATCTGTCCTTGTGCATAGAAGAGGCCTGGCCCTCCTTGATGATATGCTCATGTCCACCATGCCACAAAACACAAGTGCTCTTGTGCTCCTATTGTTCTATGCAGCTTCTATGCAGCTAGTCTTTTTTCATTACTACTTCTTACTTTGAGTAATTATAGGCAGAGATATATAGAGAAATAGATAGTTAGAGAGAAAGAAGTCTCATAGAAAGTTTATCTTCACTTTTGTTTAAAAAAAAAGGGGGGGTCAAAAGAGATAAAAAGGAACACCACAAAGGCAGAGTGTACTTATTGTAGTGCTCAACAACATTCTCACCCTTTCATCAATGAGTCTATCTTATGAAGGATTATGTTCCATTCTATATTTTCACAATCTTAAACCACCTTTTTAAACAAGTCCACATATTTTCACTATTTTATCAGAAGACAGTTTGAATAATTAGTATTTTCTGTTTATATTAATGACTTAATAAATTCTGCATTCAAAGCATTGTGTTGAAAGAACCTAGATAATCTTAAAATATTTGAGCATGAGGGGCCTTGAAGCAGCACAGACCTCTGTGTTCTGATGCTAGATAAAAGAGAAAAGCAACAAATGAAACTTGTAAATTGTCACTGCATTTGGTAACTCCCAGAANAGGTGAGAAGCCAAAGATGTGAGAAGCATAAGCAGCTGTTCTGTGGAACCAGAGGAGAAAAAAGTTCTACTAAATATTAAAGTCCTGAGGAAGTTTTGGAGATTTTCAATTGGTTCTTCAAAAAAATTATTCATGGAAAAGCAAATAAATAAATAAATAAAATCAGTTCTCAAATATACCAAAACATTGTATACAGTAGTACAATGACTGTTTGAATCAATCTGATGCCAGTTTAATTGTCTTAGAGAATCATAAATAAAAATCTTTCTGCACAAACAACTTTAAAAAAATGTAAATATTCAATGTTATTAGCCATCAGTCAAAATGGTGGAGGGAAAAAATATACAAGAAATGCTACTAAGGATGCCAGGTGCACTTACACAATGGAATATCACTCAGCTGTAAAGAAAACAGAAACTATGAAATCTACAAATAAATGAATTGAACTTGAACCAATCCTTAGTGAGGTAACCCAGACACTGAAAGAAATAATACATATTTTATTTCATTTTTGCATGTTAGCCTTGAATCTTCAGGTATGTGTGATTCATTGGTCCTGGGGAGGACAAAGAAGATACTCATTTGGAAGTTTCATCTCTAATGGCTGGCTTTCACAGTACTGGAAGATGTTATTTATGCTAACAAGACAGAATAATATAATTAATTTCACCCAGCTGTGAATTCTACAAGCTACAATAACTAACTGCCAGACAAGACACAAATGTCATTGGAGTAACCAACCACATTCTTGTTGAATTTAAGTCCTGTTGCTTAAGATTAACACATGTTCCATAAGATAACCTGTGTTTAGACAGGTCATATGCTCCAAAAGCAACCCCACTAATATTATTTTGCTGAATGTCCATTTTTTCTAAAGGACTCTTGATAACTTACAATTACATCCACAGATTAACGCAACCTTCAGCTCTAATCAGAGAAAATTCTTTTTGCTGTAGATGATGATTGACACAGAGTTCTATAAACACTCAAAGGACATAGACTAAGGAACCTTGGGATACTCCACCCTAAATTGGAAATCTATATCACACTTCCTCATCCTGGGTCTCAGCAATCATTGCACGAAGTAGGGGTGTGTACTCANAATGATTTTAAGGTACAGAGGTGGTGAATTGCTGTGGTGAAGCTGTTTACTCCCACAGTTGTACATATGGACACACAGTCATGGTGACAGCATTCAGAAGATCTTTGCAAGGTTAAGTTAGAAGAAAAAAATCAGCACAGAGAAGGAACGTGGATAGGAAGTCACACACCAAAGTGAGAAGTTACTGACAATTGATGTTTGGAGAAGGAGAGTCAAGTTGGTATTATCCATGGTGGGTTGTTCACTTTCAGTGGAAGACCACACACTTAAGAGTCTATGAAAAGGACAAATTGTGCCTGATGGACTTAAAAAAAGAAGAAACGAAGTTATATATGTAGAGAAGACAATGGCTCTGGGAAGAGTTTAAAGAGAGACAATGAATATAATAAAAATTCTTGGTACAAAATCTTAAATAACTAAAAAATTACAAAAGAAGCCTGCAGATAACAAATCCATACTCTCAAAATATCTCTAAGATAATGTCATTAAAATATGAATCATCCTCACAAATTGCCAGTATTAAAGAAGAGAAGATCCAATAGACAAGGGAGAATTGGCATAGGAGATTCAGATATTTAAGTTTTCAGAATGCATCAGTTAAATTGTTCCATAGAAGCAGACTTCATGTATTAAGAGTCATAGGTTTGGGTTGGCAAACTTCATCACAGAGTTGAAGTAGTCCTCAAATCAGCTGTCTTCCAACTAGAGGCCCAGGAAATCTGTCCACATAGTTCAAGCCAATACAAACACCAAAGGTGAGAAGCTGTGGCATAAATCCCAGCTCACCCAAAGTCTCCAGAACTAGTAGCACCATTCTGAGTAATGGAGAAGATAGATGTGGCAACTCAAGCCTGGAGAGAAAATTTGCCCTTCCTCTTCCTTGCTGTTCTACTCAAGGCTGGATAACACCACCTGCATCAGGGAAGATCATCATCTTTACTTTGCCTACTGGGTAATGGGCATCTTTCCAGACAAGCCCTGACAATCATACAGAGAAATAATGTTGAATTACCTGAGGACCTATTAAATCCAGTCAAGTTTACATATAAAATTAGTTAACGTATTTTTTTAAAAGGACTCTATAAACAACTTTAAAATTATATTTAAAATATACAATATTTCATTAAATAAACACACACATGCATATAATACATACATATATATATATATATATATATATGTATAAAACTAAGAATCCCAGAATTGAAATGTTATAATTTGATTCAAAATAACTAAGTTCAGGCTTGAAGAGATGATTTGATGCTTTTTTTGTAGTTGTCAGTCTTAAATTCCACCTCCTCTTTAACATAGATTCCTGAGACTTGAGGGGTGAGCTCTGATATAGACATCATCTGAGATTGTAAATTTTGTGGAGGATTTTGCAAACTAAGCTGGCTTGTGGACATATCAGTGTGGGATAATCTTGATTAGGAAGTAGATCTGCTCACAGTGGGTGTCAACTTCCTCTGGGTTTCAAGAAAGAGAACATTCATTGCTTTCTGCTCATGACTATGGGTGTGATTAAAAACAGCTCTTTCAAGTACNTGTCACAGTGAATTCTATGCCTGTTTGACAATAACATGGAGCTATAAACTGAAATAAATGTTTCTTTTCCCATCCCCGTTGCTTTTTCAGGTTATTTTACCATAGCAACTGAAAAGAGAAACTTACAGTACCTCCAATGAACAAAGCACTAACTTGATTTAACCCACTGCTATGGTCTCCTCCACTTTCATGTGGAAGACAAGCTTTAGGAGTAAAAAGGCATACTGTTCCAAGGTTTTTGGTGAATCTCTAGGGTTACAGATTCATGAAAAACAAAACAGAATTAGAAACATCCAAATGTTACTTGAGATGCTTTCTACCCTTAACCAACTCCCATTCTTTAATGTGGATGTTTCTCACTACAGCTTCACATTTGGTGTGCTTTCCATTTACAGGTTAAAATAGCCATCCCTACTAGTGTGGCATGAATCAGCTCTCAGGAGCTCCTAGCTCCAATGAAGAAAAATTTATTTGCCTTTTTGTCACATCAGAAAGATTTGGGGGAGGAAAATTTCAGGCCATTGTTAAAACTACAGATTTTCATGAGCTAGAACTTTAAATTGAGCAAAATTAAGACCCTGTTTTTAATAGGAATAATTCTTTTTTGATATATCCTGAGTTGTTTACATACACTTTGTACCTTATACTCAAAATAACATATGGGAAATTCTGAAAATTCTGCTAATAGTATATAGTTCTCATGAGTGAAAAATAAAAAGATAAAATTATGGATCATGAGCAAAACTTCCAAACTCAACATATACACATAAAAATCGAGATATAAGTATAACAAAAATAACTTTGGAAACCATTAGTGATTTAGAATATAATGACCATATTTTTTCTTTTTTAGTTTCCATTATCATTCTGTAATAAGTGAAGGTATCTTACTATAACACCATTTAATAAAACTGAATGTTTGATTCAACAACTTTCTATTTCACTACATTTCTCCATTGAGTGAGGCCTCACTTTCAGCCCCTAATAATTTGATGAAAAATTGTATATCACCAGTCTTTACTAATATTAACTAAAATAAAATGTCAAGATGCTTTACTGTTGTCCTGTAACACATTTCTGCACTGTAGTACTAAATATTATTTGTAAGTGGAATTTGAGGAAATATCATTTAGAATATAAAATCAACTATGGTCATCTGAAAGTACAGATCATGTGTTTAAAGTTGATCTGATCACATTGGGTGAAATTGCCATTGAAGTGTGTAAAAATGACAATAGATTTATGAATAAAGTTTTTGTACTCTGGGATAAAGCTATGATATCATTGATGCATTAATATAATACTCTGTAAATTTATTGCTTTTCTTTAAATATTTCCTATATTTTTATGGCAGTAATATCAAGGAATTTTCATTGTTCCAAAGTCACTTGTGTAAGTATAGCCCCCACTGCTGTAACAGAAGCTTTTAGTTCCTAGTAGTATATATTGGGCTGTGTGATTCTGAATGTATAGCTGTTCTTTCTACCAAATCCATAAGCTTCAGGAAAGAAGGTAAAGATTATGTCAACAATAATAAATCTATTCATAATTTCAGGTAATTTCTTTTGGTCAATGTTCTGTCCCACTAACAAGCCCATCCAAGAAAGGCTTCACCTCTATAAACCTTAGCTTTTACCTATTAGCAATATGGAAATTTGATTTGTGCTAANGCTAATTGAGTACACATTTTTAAAAATAGTGCATTTAGTAATGGCTGTCATTGTTAGGTGACAGAAGGGTTTACTGGTTTCCAAAGTAAACAAAATCACTTGATCCAGATTTTCTGTTACACTAATCTTTGGTAATAATACTAAAAATATACTATTTTTGGTCACAAAGTGGCTTAAGTGACTTGGCAGATGATCAAAGACTGTATCCTGAGTTTAAACACAAGGTTTTGGCTTGCTCCCTCATAACCCTGAGTAAACCAAATAACTTTTCTATCCTAATTTCACTAACATGTAAATAGGAATAAAAGCAAAATTTAGATTCTATGTTAAGAATTGAACCCATACAAATACACATGCGATAGATATATTCCTATGATTTTAAGATGTAACTTAAATAGTACTTCTTTTAAATTTAAGTATTTTTTCTCTCAAGTACTTAAAAATAAATACTGTAATGAACTATCTAAAGACATCAACAGGTTCTTATACCAACAAGGAAAGAGGAATGTGAGTAATCACTATAGAAAAGGCAAGTGCCTTTGTCAGTTCTCTTAAATACAATAATAAGTGGCACCAATCAAGGGAACTGTTGTTTGTTTCAGACTCCCATACTTCGGGGATGTCAATCCTGTTGCTCCAGGAAATGCCACTTCAGATTTGAGTGTGATAATGTTTCTTTTATTAAACATAGACACTGTTCATTTTAGGTTTTATTGATTAGCCAGCCTAAGGTAGACTGGATCTGCCAAGGACATAGATATCCTGTCTCTATTATGCTCGAAGTGTACAGAGAGGTCTGCCTGGGAGCAAGGAATAAAGCCAACTTCCTTTGAAAATACAACAGTTCATTTTCATGTATTCATATACATAATGCATTTCCCCCCTGTTTTATTTCATAGCATGGCATTACTCCTTACTTTCTGTTTTGGACCTGCCATGACTTTTAGAGTGACAGCTCTTGGCAGTTTATATTAGCATCATTAGGAGCCTGATGATGTGATTTCTCACTAGGGCACTGTCAAGGTTTTATTCTCACTGCAATTTCAACTTCTGTGATTTGTGCAGATCTGTCATCAGCAGAGAGGTAACAATTTGAAAGACACAAACAAAGAGAAGCCTTCCTACTGAAATAAGATAAAACGGAATTGACTCTCAACTCTACTATTGCCCTGACCTACATAAGAACACAGGATAATTTTCAATATAAAATGATTTTAATAAAAGTAAAGATTTGAAACACTGTTTTTAACATTCAGGTATCACATGATTTATTATGTTTTTATATAATTAACTACATCATATAAAACATAATTCATATTTTTTATTTGACATTGACCTTGAATTGGATATTTTAAATAATCTAAACTTGATTTAAAGTCTGCCATAACTTGTGGATAGGATATTTGCAGATACTCCCACATTGTATAGATGGACGGGCAAACCCACAATTTGGTGTCTGTGGGTGCTACAGAGAGTTCCTGTGGATGCAGAGGGATGGCTGAAATCAATCTTCAAGCATGCAATGGACCTCTTTATTTTTCAGCTTCAGTATCTTCATGGTCTGAGAAAAATAAAGACCCAAGACCCCTTCTACTAAGGGGCACAGTCATTGATAGAGTGTGGTACTATTCCCTTAAAGGAGTTGAGTGCATCAGGTAAGAAGTGAATATGAGTGAAGAAATGATACAGTGAAAACAATGTCTACAACCCACAATTCATATTTTAAAATGAATGAGAAATAAAGGTCATTTACAAAATAGTGGAAAACATTGATCATTAAAATATGTTTGCCCAAATATCTTTTCTTCATAATAATATTAATCCTTATGACTTTTGCTAAGGGTTAAAGTCACATATACATCTAAAAGTTAGCAGGTTGTTGGTTGTATATATCTTTAATCCCAGTACTCAGGAGGCAGATACAGGTGGATCACTCTGAGGCCATCCTGGTTTACAAAGTGAGTCTCAGGACAGCCAGAGCTGTTATAGAGAGAAACCTCTCGAAAACCTTCCCCTACCATAAAAAAAGAAAAAAATGTTTTTTAATGGTATCTATTTAACAACTTTTTATTAGGCTTTGAAAGATGGGGTACCTGACAATGTATATGTAATTAGCATTTATGAATGGTAAGCTATTGCTCTGAGATGCTTTGGAAAACTTTAAATTTTTCCAATGCTTCTTAGCTATTGCAGAACCCCACANGTGCATATAAGTGAATCATACAGTAAGTTGAGCGACTCTAAGGATAACAAGTTTTGACAAAACATAAGTAAGTGTATTAAATTTTGTTATTTAAGTCATATGTGGATTAATATGTTTATTATGTTATAAAATTACAACGATGTTTTATGAACTAGTGTATGTGAAAACACCCTGAAATGGGAAAGTATCCTAATTGAAACTTCATTTACATTACTTTGAAGCTTTCTAAAGTTCTTGTACACTTGTTTTCTCTGTATTGGATGCCTATTACGCTTGTNTACATTTGTTTTAGTTTTATATTCACCTGGTGGTGCACTTTGTCTTTCTCCAGGTTTCAATTCTACGAGTTTCATTTTGCAGAAAAGAAACATAATTCTAGTAGGAATGATCTGTTTTATGGATATCAGTACAATTTAACATGACATAAGTTCCTTAGTAAATTTGAACCTAACAAGAACCTTTTTAAAGTATAAAATAAAATAACAGTGTGGAGGTGAAATATTTTTAGCTTGTTTTACAAGGAAATAAAAGGTCTGGAAGTGTGTAGAAAAAAAGGTCTGGAAGTGTGTAAAATATAAATGATAAAAGAGACAGTACCTTGGATTCAGCTCTTAGATCCTTACCTAACCAATAGTGACACCTACAAGGATTTTCTATGCTTGCCTGACCATACACATTTCCATCAGTAAAAGGAATTAACTTATCTCTTGGTACACTAGCTGCCAATGCAAAAGGAAATGTAAATGTGGCAATTGAATTTTTCTTACATTTGAGCATCTTTGAGACACTTCTAATGAAGCTGTAATATTTGTAGTTCACTTTTTTTTGTTTGTTTGTTTTTCGAGACAAGGTTTCTCTGTGTAGGTTTTGGTGCCTGTCCTGGATCTTTCTATGTAGACCAGGCTGGCCTCGAACTCATAGAGATCTGCCTGCCTCTGCCTCTTGAGTCCTGGGATTAAAGGTATGTGCCACCATCACCAGGCCACAATTTACTTTTTATCAATAAAAACATAAGAACTTTCTTTATGTCCAAGTATGTAAACCAGAACAAAAGTTATCTCAGATTCTGTTTAAATAATTATCTACATAAAATTAGTATGTGCATCTCTTTTTCAAATTTAAATTTGTTATTTTTAGTTATGCTATTATGCATAGTGTATGTGTACTTATGTACATGTGAGGATGCCAGAGGTATTGAATCCTCCAGAAACTGGAGTTACAGGCAAGTATGACCACGGAGATATTGGTTTTGAGAATAAAACTCCAGAATAGCAGTACCAGCTCCCAATAGTTCAGCCATCTCTTCGGCCAAATGGCAGCATTTCTTTAGGAATAACAATTTCAGTGTAATTTGATAACTTCTTATTGGTCTCATGTATTGGGCCAGATTTTGGGGAAAGACCGGTTCAAAAAGCAGTAAGTATGGCCTATTAATATTAGCTTAGGTGGGCCAGACATAGAACTACGAGTACAGCAAAATATCATTAGAAGTCATATTATTGCTACTTTTTTCTTCTTTTATAATGGTAGTATTTAATTTTACCCTAGGTCCCAGGGCCATCTCAACTCTGATTCTTGATACTCAAACAGTGATGGATATGGATTCTAGCTCATGGAGTGGGCCTTAAGTCAAATCTGTTGTTGATAGGGATGAAGGATCTATGTATGCACTAGCTCAAATTTTTTTTTCATAATCAGTGAGTTGTATAGCTACTGTCTTTAGAATGGGGCCTTCACATCACTTTAGATTAGAGCAATCTCTAATCTTGACAATCACCTGGATTTTGGGGGGGGGTTCCCTTGGGAGCCCCTTGCCCAACAACTGAATTAGATGTAACCCAATCTTGGTACTGGAACCTTCTTTCTGCAACAAAAAGGGGGGAAAAGATAGAGACTCACAGCCAGACATTATTCAAAGAGTGACCTTGGAACACTCAGCCCTAAATGGGATATCTCTATCTAATTCCTCACCTCAGGGCTCAGAGTCCTCCACTTAAAAGGAATCAGAAGAAGGGTAAGAGCCAGAGAGGATGAAGGACACTAAACACAGGGCCTTCTAAATCAATATGAGCAAGGCTCATATAAGCTCTGAGACTGAAACTGCAATTACAGGCCTTATGTGGGTCTGCCCCAGGTGCTCTGTCAATTATAATGGCTTCCAGTTTAGTGTTTTTATGGGATTCCTGAATGTGTGGAAGAGTGAGTCTCTGATTTTTCCATCTTCTATTGGGCTCTTTTCCTTCTGTTTGTCTTGTCCAACACTGATGTGTTAGTTTTTGTTTTATCATTTTGTTATATTTTTATATGATTTATCATTTTGTTATATTATATATTATTATTTTTTAGAAGTCTGTTTGATGTCTAAGGAGAGACCAGAAGAGCTTATATCAGGAAGAAAGGGGAGGTGGGGAAGAACTGGGAAGCAGTATAAAGAGAAGAAACCATAATGAAGATATATAATCAAGCAGTATAAAGAGAGGAAACCATAATCAAGAGAACTGGGAAGCAGTATAAAGAGAGGAAATCATAATCAAGATAATCTGTTTTAAATAAAATAAAAAATCTTTAAAACCAAATTAACAAAAACTTTGAGTATAGGTCCTCTGCACAGGAGTAGTTAGCCAACACAAAACCAAATACATGTTTTAATTGTGGGCTTTTATTTTAGTTTGCTTTGTTTGGACTTTCTTTTTTCTTGTTGGGCTTTATTTGTTTTGGTTTTGAGAGAAAAAGATCATAGGACGAGTTGGGTGTATAGGGAGATGGAGAAGATCTTGGAGGAGTGGGGGAATGGAAGCACAAATCAAACTATATTGTGTAATTTTTTATTTTTATTTTTTTAATTTTTATTTTTTTATTAAAAAGATCTTCCACTCCTTTTACATACCAACCTCAGATCCCCCTCTCCTCCCTCCTCTCGCTCCACCAGCTCCCCTCCTCAACCCACCCCCATTCCCACCTCTTCTAAAACAAGGTGTCCCCTGGTGAGTCCCAAGAGTCTGGCACTCTCAGCCAAGGCAGGAAAAGAACCTCCTCCCTGTGTCAAGACTGTGCCAGGTGTCCCAGCTCATTCACTGGGCTCCAAAAAGTCAGACCCTGCACCAGGGATGGATCCCGATCCCACCGCCTGGGGGCTCTCAGACACTTCAAGCCAAACAACTGTCTCAAGCCTCCAGAGGGCTCAGTTCAGCACCATGGGGGGCTCCACGGTTATTGGTCTACAGTTCATGCATTTTCTCCAGTTTGGCTGGCTTCATGATCTCAATGTCTCTTGTTCATTGAACCTCTCCTCTCTTCCATTAGTTGAACTCCTGGAGCTCTGCATGGTGCCCAGCCATTGAATCTCGCATCTTTTTTCATCTGTCGCTGGATAAGGGACCATCGGGCATTGTCAGTCATGGGTCCATAGTTCATGCATCTCCACTAGTTTGGTTGGCTATCTCTGCACACCCTCCCATCATGATCTCTTAGTCCCTTGCTCATAGAGGGCCCCCTGTCTCCCATCGATTGGGCTCCTGGAGATCTGCTCGGTGCCCACATCTGTCTCCATCAGTCAC
>LZPO01028650.1:5820-16197 GCA_001675575.1 Neotoma lepida | reverse complement strand
TCTCTCTCTCTCTCTCTCTCTCTCTCTCTCTCTCTCTCTCTCTTTCTTTCTTTCTTTCTTTCTTTCTTTCTTTCTTTCTTTCCTTTTTTCCCTGAAGATCATCAATGTAGAGCCATTTAATAGTTAAAAGCTTCAGCATCTCTGTGTGTTGAAGTACTCACTCCTGTGACACGAAATATGTAAACGAGTGTCTTTATGTAGCCAGTGAATTAGAATAATGCAAAGATAAGAAGCCCAAACAGACATAACAGAATTCCAGCAACTGGAGCATGGAGTCCTCTCTAGGGGCTCTCTGCTCAGCATCACTGTTTTTGTATTTTTGTGACCTCTCAGAGTCAGCTGTCTCCAGAGAGGCAAANGCTGAAGCCACATTGAAACTTTATGGTGTTTTTTTTTTTTTCTTGGTGACCCACTACATTCACCATTGCTGACAACATCCTCACAGTTCAGAAGAGTTCTACTGAATTTTTAATACATCGTCTTTTGTGATGGCAGACAGACCCTTTGCTAGATATCAGCCCTAGAGGCATGAATTATATATCTATAAATACACTCATAGACCAAAAAAGCAGGGCAGCCTTCAGGGCTAAAATAGACCTTTTCTATCCCTAGTGAGCTCTCTAGTTTAAGGAAAAGCACAGCTTTGTCAGAAAATGTGTGTATTCCTGATTTTAAGATGTTAACATTAAAGAATACAGATAGTTTTTTATTCTAAACCAAAGGAAAATTCCAGAAATGGCATATAAAAGTAGAATTTTGNTGTATTCCAGGTTTTATGTCACTCTGTCTGTTAGTTTTAGANTCATTGATTATGCGAACACTTTTCTAAGCTTAGATACACAGTTGATCGTTGTATAGCCTTTGTGATGGAAGGGCATATTATTAGCTATTTCATCACTCCTAAGAAATACATCTCCTGACCCATCACCTCATATGATGTGTGCCCTTCGATGAGTTAACATGGAAGATTGGTTCGGACACCTCTCTGATACCAACATCTGTGTGTATTTAAGTCCCTGGGAGACAGGCTTCTGGGCATACATGTAAGAGATTATTTTGATCGGGTTAATAGAGATAGAAAGACTGATTCACAGTGGGTATCATCATTCTCTAGGGCAGGATCTTGGATTGTATAAAAAGAAGAAAGCAAAATGAACACAAGCACTCATTTTTACTGATGACAGATGCAGTATGTCCTGTTCCCTGAATCTCCTACTTGTCATGGGGTCAGNCTTGTGAACCAAGTGCCTTTACTTGCTGCCATGTGGCTAGCCTATACCTCCATGATGGGCTNTAACCTTAAACTCTGAGCCAAAACCAACCTTTCCTCCTCTAAATTGCTTTTGTCAGAACACTTTATCACAGCCACAGGGAAGGAANCAAAGATAGCCCCTTATATAAAATAGCATGGTCAGCCAGGTATGTTAGTATATGACTATTATCCTGGCTACTTGGAAGGCAGAGGCTTTTGCTTGAGCCCAGAAGTTTGAGAGCAACTTGGGGGACATATCTAGATCCAATGTTCAAAACAAAACAAGAGACATAATTTGTATAGAACCTATTCATAGCTTCCTTGGTCTTTGAATCTTCTCTGGATTAGTTCTAATAGCAAATGCAATGTACATTCTGTACAAAGAATTGTTAGACTATGTAGTCTGCACATGTTCAGTGCAGATACTTCTTGGGTGGGTGGAGGGCAGTTTTTATCTGCAGTCACTTGAATCCTTGACTGCGGAGCCCATAAATACAGAGGGCTTAGTACACACTGTATTCATCTCAATTCCTAAAGACAAAATTTCGTATTGAAATTGCTTGCAGAGCTAGGGAGATGGGTCAGCGCTTACAGGTTCTTGCTGTGTGACTATGAGGAGCCAAGTTCAGATCCCAATACCTTATACAAGCTGGATGAGGTTCCATGTGTGTGCCTATAACCNCACCACTGTGGAGAGCTGAGACAGGAGGATCTCTGGGGCTTGCTGATTGTTAGCTTAGTAGGGGAACATGAGTTCCAGTTTCAGAGAGAGCCTCTACCTCAGAGAGAGAAGGCTAGACAGTTATAGAGGATACCTGTCCTTGTGTACAGATGCTCACACCCCTCCACATAAATGAATATATACTACAGACAACAATCACACACATATTTACATACACTAAATAAATAAGTTCATTAAGTAATTATATACCCAACTCATTATATACTCAATTATATGCCCAACTTATGTACCTATTCCAGGTAGTTCTCATGTCCACAGTTATTTGAAAGTTTTCTCCTATTCTGTTATAATTCCCACTTGTAATAATGGTCTTCCCATGCCAAGCAGCTTTATTTCTAACTCCAGGCAGTCTTCCAATTCCTGGCAAGGCCAAGAGAGAAGACTGTAAAAGCTTCTACAATCTGAAGTGAATAGAAACCAGAATATTTGGCTTCAAATTTTCCTGGCAGAGGGCACCCTTTCTAATGTCTTATCATGACAATCGCGATTAATAACAAAAACATTGAAGAAAGGAAAGTTGGATGGTTTTGAAAGATTTTCATTATCTTACTTAGGAAACAATACCCATCATTTTACTTTAAAAATAAATCGCCCTCACTTCACTTTGGAACTCACCAGCCTGTTAGAAACAGTAAGTTAGCAAGCCTTAGAACCCTCTGTCTGTACCACTGGGAAAAGGTTGATTTTGACTTGGTTTTGAAATCCTAGATGCTTGCTGGGCTGTTGAATGAGAGAACAGTAAAGGAGAATGGATTGGTTCAACTTTAAGGTGAACAGGTTTTGTAGATTTTAAACAACACTGTGAAGCTTTAGCAAGGGTTGAAGAGAAAACAAACAAACAAGTCAAATTTAAGTCCCAGGTGGGTGTTACAGATGGTTCAGTAAAATTGCAAATGAATGCTCTCTTATAATCATGAAGATGGAGAGCTCAATCTTACATGAAGGGCCAGGAGTTTGCATTTATATTTAAATGAATTGCTTCCCAACAAGTCAGATATTTTTCCTCCACAATCCAGTTTCCTCCCTTTTTAAGAGGTATATTTTTGTTATGGCCATAAGGAACATACAACTCAGTTTTTATGTTGGTAATTAAGCCATACACTGAAACTTTGTTCCAGTTAACCGGGATTAAAAGGAACTGAAGGCTTGCTACATGGCAGTAGGTTCACAAGCCTGACCCTAGAACCCACAAAAATATAGAGTTGGTGTCTTGCCTTGTCATCTCTGCACTGCTACAAGTGGAGACTGGACAGGAGAATCACCTGGAAGTTAGAGGACCAACTAGCCTAGAATACACACCACAACAAAAAAAGAAGAAACCTCAAAAAAATGCAGAAATCCAGAACAATTTCTAAAATTTTTTTTTCTCTAACTGCAACATGAATGCCTACATTCACATACACAGACACACATACACACACATACACACACATACACACATACATACACATACATATATACACACATACATACACACACACATACACACACATATATACACATACAGACACACACACATACACACACACACACACACAAACAAACACACACACACACACACACACACACGCAGAGAGAGAGAGAGAGAGAGAGAAAACAAATCCTTTTTTATTTGAAAACAAAACCCAGTCTTGTTCTCGTCTGGAAAGTAAAGTTGCCTTTCTTTCCCTTGCCTGTGAGCCTTCATCCAAACACTGCCCCCTTTCCAGATTAACTTGACTGAAGCCCATGCACCCCTCTCCACCCACTAGCAATATAAGAAAAACAGTTCATGCAGGATTAGTTCTTACGGCTAGCTTACCTTTAGGGAATTGCGCTCCAAATTCCATTTATAAAAACTAGCAAAAGTGTGTAAATTATGTATTAACTAAGTCGCAAGGTATATGAATTATATATGTTCACAATGTGAAAAAAAATAGACATTCTGGTCCAGCAAAGCAAACCCAGAGCTCTGAAAACCCTGCAAAGATCATTTTGCTCAATCGGTTCAAACTCTGGACATTAGAATAGAAATTCAAGTTGACACTCCAGACCACAGACCATCTTGAGGTTCTCAGGAAGATGCTTGCTTTACTTCTTTCCCTTTGTAAAACAACATCTGTTCAGGTGAGAAATAGTCATACAACTTTCTGTTGTCCTTCCCCTTCTGAGTGCTTCTCAGAACTCATTTGAGCATCTCCCTGACCAACTGTCTCTTTTTGGGGAACACAATTATTGGTTAGGTAGAAAGGCAGCCAAAGGCTTTTGCGGGCTTGCTACCAGGCCTCTTTTTTAGAAGGTTTGACCCTCTGGAATATCCCTGGAACTGTGCAGTATTGAACCCGCTGCAAATCCCAGCCTGGCTTTGTCCCTGACAGAGGAGGGTAATTGAACAATGGACATATTTATTAGCAGATGTTCAAATACTAGCCATCCTATTTTGGGAAAATAACTACCAACAGCAGCACATACAAGGGCATTGAATCCAGTTCAGAAAAAGCNTTTTTGATAGTATTGTGTCATCATCTCAACTTTCTAACTGGAGAGGGAAATGGCGTCATTCCTGTCAACCATTTTTGTTAGATCACAGATACTGCTCCTGTTGAGGAGAAACAGACACACCACATATCCTACCTCGTACCTTCCCTAATCTTCTAAATCCAGAGACCACTCGCTCTTAAGCCCAGAGACTCCTCCTCAGCTCAGAGCCTCTCCTCTAAAGTAGATAAAAATAGAGAATCTCTTTTGCTTTATGGGTTGCTTATGATTGAATGTCCTGTCTCAGCTTCTCCCATGCAAGAAACCAGTTACTAAAAAATATTCCACCTGAAACCTGTCTCATCCTGTCTCTCTACAGGTTTTTAAAAAGAATCTATGATTGAAAACATTGTTAAGTTATAGCTAGAATCTATTTTCCTAGAATAAATGCAGTGAGGGAATGTGAGCTGTGACTTCCTGAGATTCATCCTCTCCAATTCAAAAGAGATGCCGAAGAGACTTTGCTTTTTGACATAGGAGGAAAATGTTGGCCTTACAGTAAAATGAGCAACTTCCTTGGCAGAATATTTGTTGTGTCTGTAATTTGCAAGACACCATGTTTTTGTGACCAGTGTTTAATAATGATGTAATAATGAAGCTCTCCCAGTAAACTAGAAAAATTTTGTCCCTCTAGTAAAGAATCAGTGATTTCAAAACTCACATTGCTAAGTCAACTTTTCTCAACCTGAACTTAAGTTTCCAGCCAGTCATGGATATCTGGGCTAAGCATTTTTAAAATGGAGCTTCCAGCTCAGCATATATTGCATATAACATAAATGCCTTTCATAGACACATCTTACACTAATGCAAGGCAAGTTGTCATTTTAAGGGTCAAGGGAACTTCTAAAGAAGCATAGTCAAAATGTGTCTGTCAGATGAACATGTAAACCTGTTGTTTGCCCTTTCACTCAGCTAACGGGAAACTTTTTGAGCTCTTTGATCTTGATCTTTGTCTCGGTAATACGGAAAATAGGTGGTTTTCATGCTCGTGAGAGATAGTAGGTAGAAACCAAGAAAGCGTTAAAGAAGTGTTACAGGCATGTTGGTTGATACATCCATAAATAAAACTCACTGTATATGTGTATGCATTCACATAGGAAGTCTTGGTAGTATTTCTAAGAACACAGTTAACTGAAAGTCATCTCACCAGCAGATCCTGGCGCGAGCCTGTTTGAATTTTGCCACTACAAATCACTTGAGAGTATCTTGAAAACTAAGACGCTTATTCAAAGGTTCCAAATTTGGGGTGCACAGAGGCATATAATTGGTTCTATATCAGTCTGGAATAATAAGGCGATAGCCAGAAAATACCCATATGCAGATCATAGTAATTTCAGAGGCATAACCTCTGCCCTGCATTCATTAGAATGGCTATGAACTGTGTTTATGCCTGTACTAATTATGTCTTTTTTTCTTTTCAATCCCAGGAGGTGAATTAGTTATTCCTCTTCTGGTAGAAGACCCTTTAGCTACCCCTCCTATTGCTACACGTGTACCCTCCATTACACTCCCCCCTACCTTCCGCCCCCTCCTCACCATTATTGAGACCACCAAAGATTCCCTGTCCATGACCTCTGAGGCGGGGTTACCTTGCTTGTCGGACCAAGGCAGCGATGGTTGTGATGATGATGGCTTGGTGATATCTGGGTATGGCTCAGGGGAAACCTTTGACTCTAACCTGCCCCCTACTGATGATGAAGATTTTTACACCACCTTCTCCTTGGTAACAGATAAGAGTCTTTCCACTTCAATCTTCGAAGGTGGCTACAAAGCACATGCGCCCAAGTGGGAATCCAAGGACTTTAGACCTAACAAAGTCTCGGAAACTAGTAGAACTACAACCACATCTTTGTCCCCTGAGCTGATCCGCTTCACAGCGTCCTCCTCGTCTGGGATGGTGCCCAAATTGCCAGCTGGCAAAATGAATAACCGTGATCTCAAACCCCAGCCTGATATAGTCTTGCTTCCGTTGCCCACTGCCTATGAGCTAGACAGCACCAAACTGAAGAGCCCACTAATTACTTCCCCCATGTTCCGTAATGTGCCCACAGCAAACCCCACGGAGCCAGGAATCAGACGGGTTCCGGGGGCCTCAGAGGTGATCCGGGAGTCCAGCAGTACAACAGGAATGGTCGTCGGCATTGTGGCTGCTGCCGCCCTCTGCATCTTGATCCTCCTGTACGCCATGTACAAGTATAGGAACAGGGACGAGGGGTCCTATCAAGTGGATGAGACGAGGAACTACATCAGCAACTCGGCCCAGAGCAACGGCACGCTCATGAAGGAGAAGCAAGCCAGCTCCAAGAGCGGCCATAAGAAACAGAAAAACAAGGACAAGGAGTATTATGTGTAAACATAACACCTATCGTATGTGAATTTAAAACAATTATTTATATACACACACCCGAGTACTTTGAGAAGGAGATTTAACTTGTTGGATGTGTTCTGTGAGACGGGGTATACCACAACTATGGTGGGGAAAGCCATTTTTAAAAGGACACATACGATGGTGTATCACTCTGTAAAGTTCAACCATGCTGCAAGGTTGCAGCCATGGCCTGGAGACAGAAAGTTCTCTCTGCCCTGCTGTATCATAAAGCACACACTTAGCACCCTGGAGCAAGCCCATGACTCCACGCAGCTTTGGAAGCTTCCTTCTCTCCAGGACCTTTTGAAAGGGGTAGAAGACTATATGGCTTACTTGTTCCATAGCTGCAAGTGAGTCTGTAATGATGTTTGTGAATCTTGACTGTAACAATGTTGGATCATTTTTTGTTTGTTTGTTTAATTATGTAAAAAGAAAACACAAAAAAATGAGAAAAGAAAAATGCTTTAAAAAAATCAAAAACAAAACAATACAAAAAACCCAGAAATATCTTTATCTGGTTCTGGCCAGTGTGAGTGTAACTTTTCAAGATCTGAGGGGAAATGGCTTTTGGGTTTTCATTTATTTTTTTGACAATGACTGCACATAAAAAGAAGAGAAAAAAATACTCAGAAAACAAAATGTATGAGACTCTTGCCATATGAACTCAAAAGCTACCATGGCATTCACTCCACGTAGCAGGTTGTGGTGTCTCTAGAATCTATTGTTTGTGTCCTAATGCTTTGATGAACCCATGTGGTGGATGATAATCTATTTGAGAAGTGGGTCCCCAAGATCTAATTCCAATGTGTGCCACTCAAACCTAGAACAGATGGGTTTGGGGCTGGTTTTCTCAGAGCTATTGGTTTCACTTAAATATTGTCCCTGTCCATCAACCCAAATTGTGTGAAAGGGGAAAGATAAACCCCACAAATTATAACAGAGCCCTTCCANGGGAAGGGCAGGGGGGTGGACTGGATCTGTAATTGATTGAAATGCATGCAAATAAAGAAAAAAATAGAAAAGACAATACTAAGGTCTGTTTCAACAGACTGCAGGGGAGTTCCCAACTTGTAACACAACCACAAATGCTCACACAAGCCGTGTCATGGCCAAGTGTGAAAAATCCTAGTCCTTTCCCCACCCCTAACATGATAATGGTTTTCATAGTGGTTTAATTTTGTAGCCTGATGTGAATAAATCTCTTTCCATCTCCTCATGTCTCCCTTCACCCATCTTTTTTAAAAACAGATAAATAAATGAATAAAGCTGCTGTGACACACACAAAAAGGAATTTAATAGTATAATATATATAAATAAATATATATACAGATATATTTATCATGGTATGTTTGATGGGATGACTGACACAGAAATCTGTTAAAGTCTTGAAGTGGAATGAGAATGTTATTTTAAAAGAAAAATAACAAAACAACAAAAAAGTAAACCTTAAAATGTGAAGAAAGTGTGAGTTTTCATTTTGTCACAGTTAACTGTGTCAAAGAGAATTTAAACAACAACAACAACAAAAACTTCTCAGATTTTGTTTACATATTTTACTACATTTTTGCTGGTATAATTCCTTAATCACGTATGTACATACTGCTTTAAGAACTGTTATTTCCTTTCTATCTGTTTGTTTGCTTTGTATCCCATTCTGTCTCCTTTTTATAAAGAGGAAACAATGTACAGAGTAATAATAAACCGGTTTTGTGGCCATAGCCATTCAAAAAGCAAGAAGATAAAAGAAGACACATTCGCATAAAGGTGAAGTGTGTCATCTGGAGGGGCAGATATATACAATTTCTTTTGTACAGATGAAAACCAATCAGCTGTCTAGATTTAGAAATCTACTCTTGCTGGTCTTTGTAAGTTGCATGAATATTTGACTTTGAAAAAAAAATCTTAATGACACGGGGCAGAAGGCACAGTCTAAAACAATGGTAGCCTTTCCTGATGTGTATGGAAAGAGACGGTCCTCCTTATCTGAGATTCCAATGTGTTAAGAGTTCTCATTTTTTTGTTGTCATTAAAAAGACAGGACTATAAAAGGATGTCAAAGCACGATTGTAGATCAATGGCCCAGCCTATNTGAAGTTGATTATATCTCGATGTTTGTGACGGATTGCTGTTCTTGGAGTCTTGAGGTCTTGTCAACTGATCTCCTGCTTTCTTTCTTTACATTTTTTAAAAAATCTGAGTAATAACTCATCTGTTACATTCCTTTTAGTGTAAGTTTCTATTTGGACAATTTTATGGGAACTTGTGCATTCTGTATGTGAGCTTTCATCGTTTTCCTGTTGTTTTCCTTGCAGACCCTAAAGGAATTTCTTTCATGATGTTGTGATGTTCCTGCTTTTTCTTTTTCCTTTTCACTTTTATTTCCCATTTGCTTTTTCGTTCAAGGATATGCTTAGCAATAAAATGTTCTTCCCAAAAACCTTGTGTTATGATGCAATTTTATTAACTTTGGTAAAAGTTCTTGCACACAGCTAAATAGGTTCTATTTTATTGTCAAGCAAGCTAGAACCACTTTCATATCTTCTAGGCTGTTTTGACCATTTANGAATTACAGAATGACCCAATGGGATATATTTATGAGATACATTATCTTCACTCTACATGAGGACCTTGTGTTTAGATTGCTATAATGAACAAAGAGGTGGAGAAGCTGTGTTCCAGAAGGTAAGATGGCAGAGGCACTGAATTCTGAAAAATATTGCTGGATGCTGTGTTTTTAAAAATGTTTGGTATCTTTAAGTGTTTTCCATAAGTCAACAAACTTTGAACATTATTCAAGAATTGTATTCAGACATAACCTTCAACAGAAAGCTTTAGATATCTTTCTTTCTAAGCTTCCCACCATAGTGAGGAAAAAAGCAAAAAACTCACTGAATTCTAAAATGAAACTTGAATGAGTTTTTGAATTATTACAGTTTCTTCCTACAGTTTTCATCCATCAGATTCTTCATCTATTCAATGTGGCTTGTACTTTTCTCATGTCTCTGGAACTCTAGACACACACTTTACTTTGACAGCTTAGGTAGTCAGTGCTGTACCCTGTTTTCACCATGACCCCCAAATTTATATTAAACTAAATAGCTGTCCCCAGTCATGTTTTAAAAGATACCATCATGAGCCTTCAGCTTTCGTTAGTGGGATGGTTATACTGTTGACTGTNTTGGGNATGGGATGAAACCGGGATTAGCGGTGCCAAATTATATGAAGTTCTTTCTCCATAGTTTTTATCTCAGATAATTTACTTAATAAAGAAATGATTCATCAATGGCCATGATGTACCAGGTGCTCTGTGGCTTTGATCTATGTAATCTGTTTAATTGACTTTNAAGTTGAGGGAAGAAAACCACAAATAGNTTAAGGGAAACTTGGCTGATACCTTTAAAACCATGTTAATAGTCACATTGTGCTTGCCTGGAAGTCAATGGACAACACATGGACTCTAAGTTTAAGTAAAGTTGGTTGGTGTCCCAGATAGACTAC
>LZPO01028649.1:10547-21335 GCA_001675575.1 Neotoma lepida | reverse complement strand
GGAGGCACAAGGCTTGAGAGTAAGAGCCCAGAGCTTAGGTGCATAGTTCATAGGCATATAAGAGGACAATATTTCCTATCAGTTCTTGGGTTGATAGCTGAGGAGCTGAATGAATGGATTCTGATGGAATCTTTGAATCACTGCAGTATTTGCACAAGATTCTCAATGAAAGGTGAAAACACCATTCTATATCTCCACCCAGAAATGCTTCATAGAAATAAAAGTTTTGTGGTGGCTAAGGACTAATGCAGAGACTCATAACTGAAGTGCTGACAATAAACAAGTGTGAGTGCTCAGATATAGATATAACATTTACATCAATCCCCTTGCAAGCCAAGGCTCAGGGAACATTGAGGAAGATAGGATGGAAAGAATGTAAGAACNGGAGGGTGGGGAGAAGTGATATGAAGGACTGTTTTCTGGACACAGAAACTAACAACAGCAGTGGTTCCCTATACAAGACTCTCACAATGCTGAATCACATAAAAATCCCAGCGGCTTGGGCTTAGTTTCACACATCTTTAATCGCAGTACTCAGTGGGCAGAGGCAGGTGGATCACTGTGAGTTTAATGCCAGTATGGTCTACATAGGGAATTTCAGGTCACTGAGGACTATACAATAAGACCCTGATTCAGTAGGATTTTAGGGGAGTGGCTACTAGTAGGTTGNCCATGCCCTGATAGATGTCCCCATACTCATGAGCACCCAGGCAGCATTAATGAAATTGAATGTGTTAAAAAAATAAGACATTATATTGGGAGAGAGATATGTTTGGGGGGGGGGTCCTGCTTAGAGTTGGAAGGAGGCTTGGTGGTAGATATATTATGTATATATGTATAATTTTCAAAGAATAAATAAAAAATATTATAAATGTCAAAAAAAAGAATTAGGTAGTATATTTTGCTTTAATTTTTTAAAAAAAATATCCACAAGAAAGGAATAGGTTAAAAACAGCCTTCTCCCCAGGGAGGGACAAGAAAAATAAGAAAAACATTCTCACGCATCCAGAGGCCACTGAAGTCAGAGTTTATGTAGACAGGAACCAGAAAGTACTAAGGGCATACTTCTTTTAAAAAATGACAGTTTTCACTATACAAATAAAAAGTTAGAAGATATTTCCATACTTTGTTGTGAAATCGAGTATGTTAGAATTAATGTGACTAGGAGAGGCGAATGTTGTAAGTAAAGGCATTTTCTGTGCAAATCTGGAAACTGAAATCAATCTCCAAAATCCATGAGAAGGTGGTAGCAGAGGACTGACTCTACAGAATTATCTTCTGAACTAATGTGTGCATGCTGTGGCATGTGTCCCCACTGCCCCACTTGCAAAAGCAGTAACAAAAGAAATGACATGGCTTAGGAGAGACCATCACAGGCAATAAGAGCCAGCTCTCAGCAGCAGTATGACTTTTAAGCATTAAGAGTAAAACAGTTTTCTCCACCTCTTCCTGCATTTTACCCTTTCAAATTTCTTTACTTTTTTGACATTGATTTACAAGTGTGTGCATGTGTGTGAACATGTGTGCCATGACATGCAGATGGAGGTCAACGGACAACTTTCAGTTCGTTCTGTTTCTACCATGTGGTTCCCAGGGATTGAATGCCAGTCATCAGGCTTGGTAACAAGCATTTTTACCTGCTGAGCTACATGGTTAGCATATCCCTTTTCAGATCTCATGAAACAGTCATGTGAGATACATCCTGAGGTTACAGAAAGAGAAGACACTGCCTTGCTTCAAGTTGCTTATGGGCCTATGTGTGCAAACACGAGTGCTCTGGGAACCTGAAGAACAGGCCAGCAAGCTGTTAATTATGCATCTCTCCTTTTTAGAAGGTTGACGCCTCACACTATAGTAATATGTTAGTATTAAATGTTTTTGCTTAATTTAAATCTCTTAAATGGCTTTCAGGTCACAATAATAAATTTGTTATAGGGAGGTTTTCTGACTATTCAATGGTTGTTACTGTTTGTTTTTGTTTTCCTGAAGACAGTTCTTCAAAGTTTCCATTCTTTAATTACTCATCAAAACAAACCTACTTAGTAGAAACATGGGTGAATGGACATTGGTTATAGACTATTTGAAAGTGGAGGTAAAAAGAAAGTGAACAGAAGAAAACCACAGCAAGCAATGGAGTCCTTTCCCTGTGAGACATGAGGCCCCTGAGTCATTAAGTTTAATACACTGCAATAATTTTGTAGGTTAAGTCAAAGCTTCATTATGAAACCAGAGTCCACACCCAAAGGAACCAGTTTGTGTTTCAGTTCACTTTTGTTGTCTTCTCCTTGGTAGTCATTTGCTGACACATTTTCATCACAACAGTCAGCAAGCTATTAATAATCTTTATACATTATGAAGGCCAATTTTGTTCATCTAATTTATGGGCCTCTGACTTTATATGAAAGCTATAACTCCAGATATTGTAGAGGAAACTGCACACATAGACACTGAAATATCAAATCCCTAAATAAACATAGATTGACAACACTGAAAAAAAATAAAAAAATAAAATAAATAGTCAGTTTTGATGTCATAATGGAGTATTGTGATGTAATAATAGAGTATTTTGATGTTATAATGGAGTATTGTGAAGTGATAATACTCCAGTGTGACCTCATAATGTTTTTTGTGTCATAATGGAGCATTGCCATGTCATTATAGTCCATTTTGAATGCATGATGGGTATTGTGATGTCATAATGGAGCACTGTGATGTCATCATACTCATTGTGACATCATATTGGAGTACTGTGATGCCATAATAGGGCATTGTGATGTCATGGAGCATTGAGATGTCAAAATAGTCCATTGTGACCTCACAATGAGTATTGGTACATCATAATGGAGTATTGTGATGTCATAATAGTCCATTGTGATGTCATATTGTATTGTGATGTCATAATAAAACATTTTTTTCATATAGAGTATTATGATTTCATACTAGTCCATTATGACATCATAATGTGTATTGTGATATCAAAATGGAGTATTGTGATGTCATAATGGAGCATTGTGATGTCATAATGGAGTATTGTGATGGCATAATAGTCCATTGTGACATCATATTTTAGTATTGGGATGTCATAATAGAGTATTTTGATGCCATGTGGAGCATTGTGAAGTCATAATAGTTCATTGTGACCCCTTATTGCATATTGTGATGTCATAATGTAGAGTTGTGCTGTCATAATAGTCCTTTGATACTTCATAAAGTGTATTGTGCTGTTATAATGGAGTATTGTGATGTCAAAATAGTGCCTTGAGATAACATATTGGAGTATTGTGATGTTATAATAGTCAATTGTGACTTCATACTGGAGTATTGTGATGTCATAATAGAGTATTTTGATCTCATATGCAGTATTGTAATGTCATAATGGTATATTGTGATGTCATAAAAGTCCATTGTGATGTCACAATACGGTATTGTGATGTCATAATATAGCATTGTGATGTCATAATGGAGTGTTGTGATAATGTAATAGTCCATTTTGACCTTAGAATGGCTATTGTGATGTCAAAATGGAACATTGTGATGTCATAATGGGTATTGTGATGTCATAATGGAGCATTGTGATGTCCTATAGTTTATTTTGATGTCATAATGGAGTATTGTGATATCATAGTATAGCACTGTGAAGTCTTAATGGAGTGTTGTGATGACATAGTAGTCCATTGTGACCTCATAATGGGTACTTAATGTCGTAATGGATCACTGTGATGTGATAATAGATCATTGTGACCTAATCACGGGTATTGTGATGTCATATTGAATAATGACTTTGTCGTAATAGAACACTGTGATGTCCAAATGGAGTATTGTGATGTCATAATAGAGCAGTTTGTAGACATATGGAATATTGTGATGACAATGAACTCCACTGTGACATAATGGGTATTGTGATGTCATAATATAGCATTGTGATTTCATAATAGGTATTGTGATGTCACTGAGAATTGTGATGTCATAATAATTCATTGTGACATCATATTAGAGTTTTGTTTTGTCATAATGGAGAATGTGATGTCATAATAGTCCAATGAGACCTCATAATGGGTATTGTGATGTCATAATGTAGCATGGTGATTACCTAATAGTCCATTGTGTCCTCTTAATGGGTTTTGGAATGTCATAATGGAGAATTTTGTTGTCATAATAGTCCATTGTGACCTCACAACAGGTATCATGATGTCAAAATGAAGCATTGTCATGTCATAATAATCCATTGTGACCTCATAATGGTTATTGTGATGTCAAACTGGAGTACTGTGTTTTCATAATAGTGTATTTTGTCATCATAAGGGGTATTGTGATGTCATAATGGAGCATTGTGATGTCATAATGGGGTGTTGTTATGACATAATAGTCCATTGTGACCTTATAGTGGATATTGTGATGTCATACTGGAACATTTTGATGTCATAAAAGTCCATTGTAATGTCATATTGGAGAACTGTGATGTCACAATGGAGCATTGTGATGTCATAATAGTCCATTTGACCTCATAATGAGTGTTGTGATGTCATAATAATACATTGTGATGTCATAATGGAGCATTGTGATGTCATAATAGTCCATTTGACCTCATAATGAGTATTGTGATGTAATAATGGAATATTGTGGTGTCAATAGTTTTTGTGTCTTCATAATGGGTATTCTGATGTCATATGGATAATTTTGGGATCATAAAGTTCATTGTTTCATCATATTGGAGTATTTTTATGGCATAATAGAGCACTGTGATGTCATAATTGAGTATTGTGGTGTCATAACAGTATATTGTACCCTCATAATGGGCATTGTTGTGTCATAATAGAGAATTCAGATGTCATAATAGTCCATTGTGACCTCATAGTGGGTAGGGTGATGTCATAATGGAGCACTGTGATGACATAATAGTCCATTGTGGCTTCAGTTTTGGAGAATTGTGATGACATAATAGAGCATTTTGATGTCATAATAGTGTATTGTGCTAAAATAATCATCCATTCTGACCTCATAATGGGTATGGAGATGTCAAAATGGATTCCTGTAATGTCATAATAGTGCATTGTGACCTCATAATGGGTATCATGATGTCAAAATGGAGCATTGTGATGTCATAATAGTCCTTTGTGATGTCATATTGGAGTATTTTGATATGGTAATAGAGCACTGTGATGACATAATGGAGTGTTGTGATGATATAATAGTCCCTTGTGACCTTAAAATGGATATTGTAATGTCATAAAAGTCTACTGTGACTTCATAATGGGTAATGTGATGACATAATGACGCATTATGATGTCATAATAGTCCATTATGACCTCATAATTGGTATTGTGATTTCATAATGAAGTATAGAGATATCATAATAGAGAATTGTGTGTCATAATGTAGTATTGTGATGACCTCACAGTGAGTATTCTTACTTTATAATGGAGCACTGATTAACATAATAGAGTATAGTGATGTCATAACGGAGTATTGTAATGCCATAATAGAGTATTGCGATGTCATCAAGGAGTACTGTGATGTCATAATGGAGCACTGTGATGTCATAATGAAGTATTGTGTTGTCACAATGGTCCAATGTGACCTGATAATGGGTACTTTATGTCATAATAGAGCATTGTGATGTCATATTAGTCCATTGTGATGTCATAATGGAGTACTGTGTTGTCATAAAAGAGCATTGTGATGTCACAAAAGTACATTAAGATCTCATATTACATATTGTAATAATGGAGTGTTGTGATTTCATAATGGGCTATTGAGATGTCATAATAGCCCACTGTGACATCATAATGGTTATGGTGATGACTTAATGGAGTATTTGATATCATTATAGTTCTTTTGTTGTCATAATGGAGTATTGTAATGTCATAATTGAGCATTGTGATGTTATAATGGAGTATTGTGATATGATAATCGTCCATTGTGTCTTCATCAAGGGTATTGTGATGTCATAATGGAGTATTATGATGACATATTAGATATTTTGATGTCATATGGAATATTGTGATGTCATAGTAGCACATTGTGACTTCATTATGTGTATTGTGATATCAAAATTAAGTATTGTGATGTCATAAAAGTCTATTGTGACCTCATAATGGGTATTGTGATATCATAATGGAGTATTGCAATGTCATAATACTCCATTGTGACTTCATAGTGGCTACTGTAATGTCAAAATGGAGTTTAGTATTATCATTATAAACCATTGTGACCTCATAATGGGTATTGTGATGTCATAATGGAGAATTTTGATGTCATAACAGTCCATTGTGACTACAAATTCCTCTATTTTGGTGTCATAATAAAGCATTCGATGTCATAATGGGGTATTGTGATGTCATAATAGTCCTTGTGATGTCATATTTGATATTGTGTTGCCATAATGAAGTATTTTGATGTCATAATAGTCCTTGTGATGTCATAGTGGAGTATTGTGAGGTCAAAATAGTCCATTTGACCTCGTAATTGATTTTGTGCCTTATAATGGAGCATTGTGTTGTCATAATAGCACATTGTGACCTCATAATGGATATTTTCGTGGCATAATGGAGTATTGTGACCTCATAATGGTATTGTTATGTCATAGTGGAGTATTGTGATGTTATAATAGAGCATTGCTATGTCAAAATGGTGTGTTATGATGTCATAATATTCCATTGTTACTTCATAATGAGTATTGTGATGTCATAATGGAGCATTGTATTGTCATAATAATCCATTGTGACAACATAATGAGTATTAAGTTGTCATAATGGACCATCATGATGTCACAATGGACTATTATAACATCACAATACTCCATTATGACATCACAATGCTCATTTCGACATCACAATATCGATTATGAGGACACATTGGCTATTATGAAATCACAATACCCCATATGACACCAAAATACTCTATTATGACATCTCATTATTCCATTATGGCAGCACCATGCTGTATTATGACAGCAAATGCTCTATTATGACACCACAATACTCCAATATGATGTTACAATTCACTATTATGACAAAACAATGCTCTATTATGACATCACAATACCCATCATGAGGTCACAGTGGACTAGTATGACATCACAATACTCCATTATGACATCACAATGCTCTATTATTTCATTACAATACTCTGTTATGATGTACCAATTCCCATTGTGAGGTCACAATGGACTATTATGAGATCACATTATGAAACACAATGCTCTACTATGGCATCACAATTCTCCAATATGATGTCACAATGGGTATTATGACATCACATTGCTCCATTATGACATCACAATACTCTTTATGAGGTCACAACAGACTTTCATCACTTCACAATACTCCATTAACATCACAATACTCTATTATGACATCACAATAATCCATTATGACATCACAACTTTAAATTATGATATCATAATGGTCCAGTATGATATCACCATACCCATTGTGACATCACAACAGACTATTATTACAATATTCCATTATGACATTACAAAGCTCTATTATGACATCACAATATTCCATATGACATTACAATACCAATTATGAGGCCACATTGGACTATTATGACATCACAATGCTACAGTATGACATCACAATACTCCATTACAACAACACAATACTCTATTATGACATCACAATACTCTATTGTGACATCACAATGCACTATGATGTCATTACAGTGTTCCATTATAACATTACATAACCCATTATTAGGTCACAAATGACTCTTGTGACATCACAATACTCAATTATTACATCACAATACCCATTATGAGTCATGATGGACTATTATGATTCACAGTATTCCATTATGATATCACAATACCCATCATGAGGTCAAAATATACTACTATGACATGACAATGCTCCAATATGACACAGAATGGACTATTATGACATAACAAGGCTCCATTATGACAATACAATACCCATTGTGAGGTCACAATGGACTTTTATGACATCACAATCCTCCATTATGACATCACAATATGCATTATGACATCACAATATGCATTATGAGGTCACAGTAGAATACTATTATATCACAATGCTCCTTTAAATCATCACAATACCCATTTGAGGTCACAATGTACTACTATGACATTGCAATATTCCATTATGACATCACAATGTCCTATTACAACATCACAATACTCCATTATGAAATCACATTGGATTAGTATGATATCAAAATCCTCCTGTATGACATCACAATACCAATTATGAGGTGACTATTATAACACCACAATACTCCATTAGGACATCCAATATGGAGACAATTACATCACAATATGTATTATGAGGTCACAATGGACTGCTATGACCTCACAATGCTCTATTATGATATCACAGTACTCTATTATGACATCACAATAGCCATTATGAGGAAACAATGGGCTATTATGACATCACAATATTCCATGTTGGAAGCACAACACTTACTGAGGCTTCCGCTAACAGCCACGCCTACCTTGTACCGCCTCCCGGGGGTGGGCACAAGATGGGAGTCATTAAGACTGGGGAGCCGTTAAGACTGGAGATGATTCCCTGCTGGCACTCTTTGTTCCTGGATCCTGGACGTTGGAGGGTGGACCAAGCAGAGTTCTCCAGAGAACACCGCTAGACTGCAACTCACCTCTCCTGGGCCCTGTGACCAACCCCTTTACTTGTTGTAAATTACCCTAAATCCCTAAATACACCTCTTAACTACGTGGAGTTGCCTTAATAATTTCTCCCGTTATCTGGCGCCCAACATGGGGTGAACTCAAAATGCCCGAGTGGCTTCCACCCTCAGCCTCCTCTGGGGCTGCTGTGGCACAGTGACCACGCTTCTATGTCTCCCTTCTTCCCTGTCCTTTTTAAAATTCCTTCCCCTTCTGGGGACCCAGCACCTAACCACCGGTTCCTGTACCTTCCCTTCCTCCCTTCTCCCCAGCTCCTGGGTATGTGCACCTGCCTGCTGGGTCTCTGGGCCTGGAGCAGGCTTAGCCCAAAGGCAGGCGTAGCCCCCAGACTGGCAATAGCGCTGTGAGTGACCCCCTCTCCCCAGCCCACACTGGCTCCCACCCAAGTTCCCACCTGAGTTTCCGCAGGAGCCCTAGAATACCTTTTCTGTTGGAAGCGGCTCAGAGGCTGCCTACATCGCCCCCCTCAGGCAGCTCCCTGAGGGTGCTACCCACCACGACAGCAGAGGTGCTGAGAGGGGCTCTAGGCCACTGCTCCAGCTGTCATCCTTGCCACCTGGAGCTCTCTGTGCCCTGAGCTCAGGCCACTGAACACCATACGCCCCACCTCTTGGCCGAGGAAGGAGCGCTGAAGGGCCAAGGCAGCCACAAAGAACAAGCCAGGCTCTGAAGCTATAGTGAGACACAGGAAGATCTGCTGCCTCCTTGCTGCTTCCACCACTCCTCTACAAGTGAGCACGGGACTCCGACCCCTGCCTGCAGGGGACTCTGCTCCCTGCCTGCAGCTACTGCCAGCCAGTTTCCAGGGGGACTGGCTTTAGAGCTACTCCAGTGACACCTGCTGGCTGAAAAGTGCTACTAACCCTCAAAAAAAATCTCAAGGACGGTAAGATAAGTAAGCCAGTGTCATTACAGGTAATAATACTTGAAAATTTCACACTATGAAAATGATTAACAAATTTTGATAATATAGCCGATAACATTACTTCATGAGAATTTAAAAACTTTTTTGCCTTTATGATGAATGACATTTTCCTGGAACTTTACGACCTTCCTAAGCTGTATCTGGCCTGTACCATTTTGGCAGTTATCATAACAATTTACACAGCATTCAAATACTGGGTTAATAATAATAACAACAAAAATAAGTCATTGTTGGGACTGATACAGGCTTTAAAAGATAGCAATGAATGCTTACATAAAAAATTCTTTCTCTGGAACTTCTAATGAGGATTTACAAGTTAGTAATAGAGACTTACAAAACAGGCTTTGTAGTTTAGAATCTGCTAACTTAATACAAAAACTTCAATCAATAAATAATAAATGTATAGCCAAATTTGATTTTATTGATAGTAAATATAAATATTCAATGGATAGAACAATAACTCTCCAGGGTGAAGTTGTCGCTACTGAGACACTTTATAAGGAAGAAAGATTAACATTAACTGATAAAATAAGGGCTATGGAATCATGTGTTTCAGAAGAACATAAAAGGTTGCATGATTCCATGAGAAATCTGGAATCCCTTGCAAAAGAGGAGGGTCACTCCCTGGGACAGACCTTAGGTGTTCGTTTGCAAGCCCTGGAAGAAACTCTCAGTAAAGATGACAAGGGACCTAATAAGCAGAAGGGCAAGACCATACATGTTGTAACATCTCCAGATGGCTCTCATACAAAGGCCTATCCTGTCATCATCCATGAGAGGCCAGCTGATGATAGACACTCTGAGCCATATCTAGAATACAGATTACAAGCTATTCCGATGAGGGATTTTTTAAACATATGAAGGAAGCGGTAGTCACGTATGGCATACACTCAACAATTGTAAGACAGATGTTAAATTCCTGGTCTACCTCGAATAGAATTATACCAGATGACTGGAATCAGTTAATTTCAGCTNTTCTAGAATATAGCCAGCAGTTGCAATGGAAAAGCTGGCTGAGAGAAGAAGCAAGAAATTTAGAAGAGCAAGGTAAACTCAGAGGTTTTTAGATCTGTCTGGTAAAACAGAGTTCAAGATGGGTTGAATGCATAGGGCCAGAGGGACAGAAAGGAAGGCTGAAGCCATATGTAGCAAATGTAGTGGTGAATCTTTGGGGCCGAGATCTGTTACA
>LZPO01028646.1:0-17864 GCA_001675575.1 Neotoma lepida | reverse complement strand
GATAGATAGATATTTAGATCTGTCTTCTGCCATGAGTTTGCTTTGTTCTCATGTAGACAACAGTGGCATGTAGCACTATTTGCACCAAAGGAGATACACAGGCACAGAAGAAAATATTTAATAGGGCCATAAGTCACATGTCCATACATCTGTATGACTTCAAATAATATGGATGTCCTTACTGGTAAAAAGGAACAGCATACCCAACAAGGCATCATGGCTACTATCCAGCAAAGCAGGGATGGGCCCCTGTTTTGTCTAACTACCTCCACTCATGGGGAAGCTTTTCCTTAAAAATTCTTTTGATGTGTGTATGTGCATGTGTGTGTGCATGTGTGTGCATGTGTCAATCACACTCACTGATNCTTTGGCATNTGTGTGGAAGTCCGTGGATGGTTTGAGGAGTTGACCTTTGCCTTCCACACTTTTTATGGGTCTTAAGAATCCAAACCCCTGTTCTTACATGTGCTCAGCAAGCAGTTTATCCACTGAGCCATCCCTCCAGCCCTTGGACTTCTCTATTCTTTATGTTGTAGTCTTGTGTGAGCATATATTGTTGAATGAAAAAGGAAAAGATTAAATCCGCTGGAGCATTTCAAAGCTACAACCACGTACAAGGGAAATCATTGTGACTTTAATGCAGACAAACTATAGAATGATCCACAGTTTAAGAAAGCTGGATCCTTAAGAGGAAACAAAATGTAATTCTAAACATCATTATAACTAAGAGAGACATGACGGACAAATTAAACCGAGCAAGCAACCTGTTTTAAAACAATCAGTTCCTCAGAAAGACCAACACAATAGCGTTTGTGAGCATCCTGTGAATGTGACACAAAGTATTATCTGTGAAATATGAGCTCATTTCATCCGTCATTTTTGTTAGGACCAGCACATTTTTACAAGTAGATACAGAAATTAACTTCATATTTATTCATATTTTGGTTCAATTTTTTAAAAGTACTTCTTACCTTGGCTCATTTTCACTAGAGAAATATAGACTGCTTATCAATGAAGAATGAAGAGATAATTACATTTTTTTCTGAGGATAAAGGCACTCTAGTTAAAGATTTGAGGTTTCTCCTACTGTTAACTTGTACTTGTGTCTCTGGGTAATTAAAAAACAAAATGAATTTTAANATAATCTAGGTTTATGTACTTCCTTCCTCCTATCTCTTTTTCAGTCGTGTTAGTCAAGAGTTGACTTCTCCTTAAGGCTCTGTCCACATGAAACAAATTTTTTCAAAATCTAAATATTAATTTAGATTTTGACTAATTTTTCACTGGACTCATTGCATAAATACTTATTTATGTGTCCATTTCCATAATACTACTTAAATAATTTAAGCGGTTTCTATTTAAACTGCCTATTGCTTTCTTGTTATTGTCCATTTGTATGGAAGGATAGCAGAAGTCTTCATTATGTAATTTTCCACCAATATGAAGGGGCTTAATTAAGTACCTAAATTGACATAGTCTGTGTTGTTATGTCGATACTGTTTGGAACCATCACCAAAGCCCAGCCTCTCCTCTTACCCTCTCCTCTTTCCCCCTTGTTTAGAAGAAGTAGGTCCTTTTATCCTCAGAAAATCTTTACTAATTATATTATAGAGAATTATTTTTCTTACACAAAATGGGCAGTAAAGACATAACTTTCATATCTTGCTTATAGGACCAACTAGTTAGTATACACAAATCTCTAATATAAGTGACTCATCTCATGACTATTCACAAATAGTTGCTATTACTGAAAGTCATTTGATAGGTGCTGTAAACTGCCAATCTACTTTTTTCTGGGAAATTTTATGAATTGTGAATTCCTAGAAGAAAGACTACATTGTATACATCTTGATTCCTGACTTTAACAATATTTTTATTTTTTTTAATATATGCTTCTATGTATATATGTACAACACATGTATGTTGGTGCCCACTGAGGCCAGAAGAGGGCATTGAATCCCCAGAGCTGGAGTTTCAGGTGGTTGTAATCTGCTTGAAGTGATGTCTGAGACCTGAACTAGGGTTCTCTGCAAGAGCAGTAATAACTGGGGTCACCTCTCCAGACTCATGGTTTTCCTTGCATTGCTGAATTTGACGCTAACATATCCGAGAGCACTATTTTTACATTTATGGGCAAAAGTTTGCACTCAGCACCCAGCACAATTGAATCTGTACAAATATACAATGTTCATGGAGGCCGTTGTAGAGATATGATTTAAGCTGACTAGATGGAAANAACACAGTTTCTAGTCTCAGCCTTGGTTTTCCTTCCCTGATACCTTTTGTTTTGGGGCTAGGAACTACTTAGAACTCTGTGAACTTCAGTCCTTGTTTCTGTAAAAGTGAATGTCCTATGTTATTTTGTGAAGATTAAATGAAATAAAGTCTGTAAAGGACATAGCACAAAGCTGGGTTTGCATGCATAGTAACTATTGATAATTATAATGGTGTTACTTAAGTATGGTTATTTGAGGGACAGATTAATTAATATGATTATCAAAAATTTCTTCATCTATAAATGAAGCTAATTTTGACTTATTACAGGATTAAGAAGAGGGTGACACGATTCACACAAAGTTCCCAGCCACTGTCCTCAGAGTGTAGGTGCTGTAAATGCTCCTCTCATTTCCTNCCACACTGTCCACATATCTCCAATGAGATANCACAAATCAGCAACTTGCTTGTTCTTTTAAATGAGGAATTTCCTGAAACTCTCTTCGGTTGAATGTCTCATGGTGTTGACAGAAACTTTAACAAAATGGAATCCTAAAGACTTTGAGAACTTAGATTATAGAAGTCATGGAAATATGGGAATAACTTTACCCATCTCCTGTCACCATCACCAGGCAGCATTTTCTAAATTCCCCATAGGCACCTACAGTCTCAGAACAGACCCTTCTTAGAAATATTATTATTGGGAGTCCTGAGTCCTGTTATACTGTTCCCACATTTTGTTCCCATTTTTTTTTTATTTGAGCTGTGATTGCTTTGTCTGTACAAAGTGAAGAGGTCATGAGACAGAAACAAGCAGAGTGATGGCACCCTCCCTGACTTTCTGAAGTAGAAGCTCTGGGTGCTTCCTTCTACAAAGTTCTCTAAATATGATGCAGACATACATTTGGGCAGTGCTGTTGTCAAGGGCTGGAGTTTTCTATTGAGGGCACAATTTGACAGTAAATTGTTATTATTATCTCTTTATTAAAAGATCAGGATTCAGAGTGCAATTTTCAAGCTTGCCAATTTGACCACAAAGTCCTTAGCAACACTGACAGTCCAATTACATTTGTGCATATTTCTTTACTGATTAGAATCAAGGCAATTTCCAAGGATGTGAAATCACTAAGGTACCTGTAAATTGACTAGAGCTGGCAGCCATTCCCCATAATCAGCAGCAGGGTTTGGGAAGTGTCCATACAAGACCATGTAGTATGACTATTGGACATTTTTGATGTTTTACTTGTATTAAAAATCCATAATGTTTCACATATATGTGCACAAAATAGCTCGGCTGGAATCATAACACCAGGGGATTACTTCCTGTACCATGTTAGGGCTAAAGAAGCAAAGTACAGTGAGATAAACCAGTATCTGGTCAGTTCAGATTCAGAGTTCAATATACTATGACTTATTACCTCAGCAACAATCCATACTGACCCCAACACACTGCAGAGACAACAATCATAAAAATAATATTAAATTAGCTTTAGCATACAGTGTTTAGCAGGGCTATAAAGTAGACTAATGCATTTTGCAAAGATTTTTTTCAGCTACTTAGTTTGAACCTAAACAGGCTTTTCTAGTAATTTTTTTCAGATAAACAGAATTATATCCATGAGAAATTAACAGATCTTCACTGGTTATCCAAATGAGTGCAAGAATACTTCCTGTTAAGATTTTAAATTTTATCCACTGGTATTATATGCATTCTAAGAAAAAAGGAATATGCCTATGATGGGCTCACCATGAACATTTATTAGATACCTCTAAGCCACAACTAGATAGTGAACAGAATGCCAAGTGTCTCTTCCTAAATGTGTGATGTTAACATCTGGGCAAAGAACATCACTAGAAGAATAGGTGACNTCCAACTCCACATTAACCCTTGCAAAGACTATAACTCATTCTTCCCTAGTCTCCCAACATTGTACTGGGACTTCTGGACTTTAATGAAATATCCTTATTATTAGTTTTTATTACTGGTCATCAACATTAATAAAAAATTAGCTTAACTTCTGAGCATGGAATCACATTCTATAGGTTCTAGTTTAATTTATGAGTGCCTTGCCGAAATGAGTTGGTTTTGTGATACCCAGCCACAGCAATAAACAGATGATGCAGAGGTGAAGGCCCACAGCCTTCTCATTGATTACCTCCAGACACTCATTTCCTGCTTAATTGCCTTGCTTGTCACTTTCCCCTCCGTGGTACTCGCGCATGCCTTCAGATCCGTTTGATCACAACTCTTGGGCATTGAATTATTTAACACACAATCAGTTTTAGGAATGTCCTTCATATCCCATCTAGAGTTGCTTCAGATGAATGAATATAGTGTAATATTTTACAAAGTGGATCTTAAGCCATGGAACTTAATAGCTTAACATCTTTGAAGTACTAAGTTATTTTCTTTGTTCATGAAACAGTTGCTTTAGTCAGATTAAAATCACCACACATATCTACACTACATCTGGGTTCAAAGAGCCATAGAAAATACCATGGATAAAACATGAAACATTTTGTTTCTTCATGAAAGTTATGGCTTTGCAAATATATTTATTCAATGTAACTGAATTTTTATGATCTTAACTGTTATTTTATATAATCAAAAATGCTATATTAGTTTTTTTTTTCAAATAGATGTGTTATTCTGTTTAGGGATGAGTCTATATCACTTGGTTGGATCTTCTGGCACTCTGTACTCACAGACTTCAGCTGCTCAGTCTTGCAGTTTGGATATATATAACATGACTATTACTTTAACTGTGAAATGTCATCCTGCCAACTTCTTTGTTATCTCTCCAAACCTACTTACTGCTTTCTTAATGGCAATATTGACTGTTAGTTTCATGATTTCTGTATTTAATTGAAACATGACATAATATTCATTTGCTGTATTCTGCAGGTGAAAGCATATGACATCATTTGCCAGGCTCTTGTTTTCATGAATATATTTAACTATCTCTTTTCTAAAAACTGTTTTATCTGAGGGATCAACTATATNGTTAGATATTGTTACTTTTCCTGCTAAATTTTTCTAGGTTTCAAAAAAATTCCACTCTAATATGTAAAAACACATACCTAATATATTCAACTATAATGTGTAAATAAAGATTCATATATACACTTCTATAAGAACTTTAAAATTAGTTTATAAGAGACCCTTATTTATGTAGTGGGTATTATTAATATAAACCTGACCAATATCCACATTTATCAAATACAGTATTACTAAAGTGATATGATTGCTTTACAGAAAAATTGGAGAATTATCTAGAGAATTTGTTGGATATTTTAGTAAAACAATTGTCTTCTGTATGTACTGAAATTACTTCAGTCAGTCATACAAATAATTTTAATGTTTCATTCTTATAGACATCCTCTTATTAACCAATTCCNTTTGGTAGTCCTTCAAAAATGCTGTCTTAATGTGTTTAAGTGTGATAAATAAACAACACTTAAAGTATTATGGGAAATGGGTGTAAGTTAGGCTATAANAAAGTCTATAGCTGAGCAGCTACATGCTGTTGTTAGACAAAATGAGTGGATTTCTCAAAAGGAAAGGGGAAGAGTTTAGTGTAACAGAAGCCTGGAGCTTGTCACAATCCGCTGCTATGGCCATTCAGTCTTTCCAACACACCCTTCTATTGGGAGAAATNATTAAGNCAACTCCACGTAGTTAACAGTAACAGAACGTTTATTTAGGGCAACTGTTAAGTTGCCCTAAGTAAAGGGGTTGGTCACAGGGTCCTGGAGAGGTGAGGTGCAGTCCAGNGGTGTTCTTTGGAGAACTCTGCTTGGTCTCAGCCCACCCCAGAAGAAGGTCCTAGGTAGGCGTGGCAGTTACCAGAAACCTCAGTATGGGTTGTGCTTCCAGGTCAAAGCTGGAACTGCTACCCACTACACCCTTCTTTCCACAGAAACTAGTTTATTCTAACTCCAGGCAAAAGGACTCAAGTCTCAACCAATTACCTAATGTAACTCAAGTCCAGGATCTGTGTTTAATGGGCTGCCCATTCCAAGAGGTTTTAAAGACGGTCCTTATGATCTGAGGACTTATAAAAAGTCATTATATTATGATCTCCTATATCAAATGCAAAAGAGGATGGTGGAATACAATCAGAATAGCCCCAACATGTTTGCATTTACAAAATGGGAAATTGGGTGAAACAGTGACAGCAGCAGTATTCTGTAGGTAAGAAACTGTGAAGATGTAGCCTGTGAGAATCACTAAAATCAAAATGACAGATCATAGGGAATGTTAGTGAGACTGTCATAGCAATTGGAACGTAGCTTGCTAGTGAGAATGAGTAAGGACACACTTAACTGGACCATTTCTGATGAAGTTAATCCTACCGTAGACTTAGCCATTTCATTCTGTGTCCAGGATAGACAGAAGTATATATACACACAAATGTTTGTACACCTATATCTAAGAAGATAATTTAAAAAGAATATTTATTTATGAAAATGATTTCATCCCATTCAAGTTGATATTAACAAGTTATTGTTTATGTCATTGTTATTAAAATCTGCTATTGTCTTCTACATTTTACATGCCATTTAGCTTAAAGACAAGGATTTGCTATTTAAATTCTTTTTGATTTCAGTATATTCATTGTGCATAGTGATGGGTTTCAAGACATTTTAATACAAGTATACCCTCCTCTTCTTTCATTCCTCAAGTTTTGTTTTACTTTCCTGAATGTTTCCTCACTCCTTCCTCTCTTCCTTCCCCTCTTCTTCCCTCCCCTCCCCTCCCCTCTTCTTCTCTCCCTTTCCCTCCCCTCCATCCCTTCCTTCCACCCTTCCTTTCTCCCTTTTGAGATACCACATTGTTACTTAGCCTTAGCTATCCTGGTACTTATTTTGTAACCCAAGTTTTCTTCAAAATTATGCCATCTTTCTTTATGTCATCCTCAGCTTTCCAAGTACTAGGACTAAAGGTATATGAGTTCTAGCTTCACAANGTCTCACTTTATTAAAAGATAATTTCTAAATCAAACCGTCGTATTTCTCAAAGCTGTCATGCCCACACAAATCACTTTGAAATAACAACATAATTTATTTAGGTTTTTGTTAATATTCTCTCCTGTTATATTTAGTGTTATAGTAAGTACTGTATGAAATGTTTGCATTTCTTTACATTTGAGATAAAACCTTCATGATACTTAAGAGGGCTTATATCCCAAAATTTGTTACTTTGTGTAATCTATTTTACTGATTCGTGTCCCTTTGAAATATTTGTAGAGAAATATTTTAAGGAACTATTTTAATGATTAAAGGTAAATATTGGCTACAATAATGCTCTTTCTGGCAAGATATGCTCATTGTTATAACAGTGGCACAAATGTCATGGGAGTAACCAACCACTTTATGAACGGCCTACTCTACAATATGGAATGTGGCAGTTATTGATGTAAAGAACCTGTGGCTAGACAAATCTTAAACTCCAGGGAGAACATACTCCTTTCATTTTATTGATGGGACATAAAGCAGAATTATGCAAAATCCCAACAACTTTTGATTGTACCTATAAGTTAGTGNATCTTTCAAGCCACATTAGAGAACTTCTTTATGCAGTAGTTGACAAGTAACACAGAGATATACAAGTATTCAAGGTACAGAGAATAAATGGCTTATGAGTGCTCAGCCCTAAATGGAGCATCTGTATCATCTCTCCCCAAGGGTCAGAGGTCATTGAGGAAGAGGGGCTAGAAAGACTTAAGAATCATAAGCAGTGGATGGCTATAAGGAAATAGTGGACACAATAGGGCAGTTGTGCATATGAACTCACAGTGCACAAGACTTTTGAATCTCAACCCAGACAAAATACCACCATGGAGATGGGAGATGAGCATTAAGCTCTGCTCCTCACAGAGAAGCCATTGATAATTGATAGCTACTAAAAAAGGAGGCATTAGTTTTCTTTAAGGATGTAGCCCCTGATTTCTCTAACATATTTCAGTGGATGACCACATATCTAAGTATATGGACAGCATTATGGGAACTGATAGCTTTTAAAAAATGAAGACATAAGGTGAAATGGTATGGAATGAAGGCTGATCTGAATGGAGATGAGTGAGAAATATAATGTATGAAATTCTTAATGAATTAATAAAATGCTTTAAAATATTAATTTCTTCAAACAATAGTTTCTTTTCCTTCTTTCTTTCTTTTCCCTCACTTCTTTCTCTTCATTTTGCTTTTTGTTCTTTATATTTTCATTAATCTTTATTATGATTTTTTAGGATTAGGCCCTTACCAATCCTAGTTCTGGNNGTATGAGGAGTTTTGAATGCCATCCTTTCTTTCTGATATTTGTTTTATTGGTAATTAAAAAACATAAAAATATATATCTGAAGGCAAAAGATAGTTCAGGAGACAGGAAGGCGGATGGCCTGGATGTAAGTATTCAGGTTATTTGGAAAGGAAACAAATTCAGATGCCTCCACAGCCATGGGAAGTTTTATGGTCTTTTCTTGAAGACTGTAGTTTACAATTTCAGCCAGAATAAATGTTGCATTTCAGNGATTGCTCAGAATGAACTCACCTCATTAAAAAGTATATCTATTTGCTCCATTTCCCCTTTCTGTGACCAAACTCCTGATAAGAAGCAACTTCAGGGAGGGCGTGATAGTGACCTTATAGTTTCAGGTGATTCAGTTCATCATAGCCAGGAAAGGCCTGAGTCAGGGTCATGAGGTAATAGATTATATTTCTTCTACAACTAGGAAGCAGCAAGTGGACAGGAGATAAAATTGCATGCCCACCCCCAGCAANCCACTTACTCCAGTGAAGTTCCATCTCCTGGAGATTTCACAACTTTTAAAAACAACCCCATCAACTGGGGACCACGTGTTCAAACACAGGAGCCTATGGGGGACATTTGACATTCAATCCAGAACATTAACCATTTAGTTATTTATTGTCTTTTTAAAATGTTATCTTTGTAAGAAGTCAAAAGGTCTAAGTTGCTATAATTTGATTTTTCAGAGGCTTTTGTGCTAGAATTCCCACCACATCCTGCACTGAACAAGACTGTTAGCAGCTTGAAATGTATTTATTTCTATCACTAATCATTTAATAGTTGTATAACATTGGAAAAATTACTTACATTTTTGAGCACTAATTTCCTTACAGTTTACTTTGAGAAATAAATTGAACAATGTAGGTACCATTGCCACTGGTTCATAATAATGGTCGAATAAATGTAGGTGTAGTTCTCTTAAAACTTTTTATTGATTCTTTGTGGATTTCACATCATGCATCCCAAGATCCCACTCATCTCCCCGTCCCTCTGCCCTCTGCCCTTGTGAACCCCCAAAGACAAAACAAAACAAAATTTAAAAGTATAGCCAAAAAAAGAAAAACAAAACAACAACAAAAAAACCCCAAAAATGAAACAAACAGAAACAAAAACAAAAACCACCACCAACAACAAAATTCAGCATGGAAGCTATAGGATGGGCCAGTGAGTCACACAGTGTATCCCTTAGTCACTTACATCATTACTTGTAAGTGTTCTTGGCAGTGGATTTTTGGTCTTACTAGAGGCTTCTGTCTTCTGCAGGGCCCTCAATACTGGGCCCTCACTAGGACTGCTCCTGGATGTCCTGTGTCATGTGGATCTTGTAGCTTTGGATCTGCAGTTCTGAGCCCATTACATACTCCAGCAGTTTATAGATGAGGTGGATGTTGGGTGGGCTAACTCATAGTCCTGGTTCTGGGTCTGGGTGGTAGCTGGGTTGGACAGTCTGCCAACTTTTCCTCATCCTCACCACGAGGAGGGAGCTCTGCAACACTTCCCAGCTAGCTCACCCAAAGCAGCAGGCAGCAATGACTGGGCCAGTTCTCCTGCTCTCCTGACCTCAGTCCTGCCCACCTGCACTCACACCACTAGGGACAGCTCTACTGTTTTGCTCAGGTGAGGTTCAGGGGTCTGCTTTCCNGATTACTGCACTTGGTGAGGGACAGGGCCTACTCTTCCTTTTGTTCTCGTGTCCTTCAGGCCAACTCTTCTACCTGCTGGAGTTGGGAAGGGGCGGGGGGTATATATTCCCCACCCCTGCCATCACATGTCATGTATAAAGCAGGGAGCAGGTGCTATTGTCCTGTTCCCAAGTCCACAGGATCAGCTCTCCTGAACCCTGCCAACAGGGTCAGCTCTAGTGTTTTGCCTGGGTGAGGTGCGGCCCCCATTCTCCCACTCTCATGACCCCAGGGCCAGCTCTCCCACCTGCCACAAGCAGCGAAGGGTGGATGAGGGGGGAAGTCTTCGCTCCTTCACCCACTCTACCATATGGCAGATGAGGGGAGCAGCCAGATCTCCCACTCACTTTTTCAGGGGCAAATCACTTGTGCCCTGGTCAACAGGCTCAGCTCTACTGTACTGCCCAGGCAAGGTGCAGGACCCAGTCTTCCCGAGTGCTGCAGTCAGTGAGGGGCAGAATCAGCTCTTCCACTCTTGTAACCCCGGGACCAGCTTTTCCGGCCTGCAGTAGGTTGGGAGGGATGAGGGGCAAGAGGGTTATCTCTCCTTCGTCCATGCCACCACATGACAGACACTGGGATCAGCTTTCCCACTCTCNTGCCTTCAGGGCCAGCTCACTTGCACCCATGCCACCAGGGCCAACTCTACTGGTAGGTGTAGTATAAAGTATCATTTATTGCTTTAAGTCAGGTTGATATCAGTTAGGGTAATTGACCACATTTTACACATTAATGAAATATTTTATGCAAATTTTATTTTAGCTATCAAAGCCATATACGACTCTTCGATCAATTTCCTTTTGTCTTCAACCTTTAGTTATNTTCATTAGTTGAAATAATTATACACTCTCAGTGATTGANTGACAAGGTAGATGGTTTCAATCTAAGTAATGAGAGATGAAGAATGAATGGCCTTTCTCGGTTTCTTGTATTGTAGAAGATCTCATTTGGAAGTTGTGGCTGCCATGTCACCACCCCTAATACAGATGACAAGTATTTTGCTGATTAAATTTTACCTGTGCTTATTTTGATATGCAGTATTCCAGAACAACCTAAATCCAAAGTGTTGTCTAGTTGTATCCTAAGAAGAGCTCTTACATCTGCAGTGTGCTTTAATGTTTGGTTTGTAGCTTAAAATCAATGTGTCAGCAATTCTTGGCTTTTCTGGTGTTTTCTTTGCTCTAAAATCATGACCTTTTTTTTCTGGATTCTATACTTTCCTTCAACTTTTTAGTCTTGATAATGCTTTTCCACTCATTTTTTTGANTTATTATTCATCACATTAGAACATTGGCAAGTATGAGCTTTTTTAATATTTTGGGTTTTTTGGTATTTAAAAATGAAGCAAAATTTGACTCTTGCGATGGCTTGAAAGAAAATGGCCCCAAAGGGTGTTTCATTATTAGGTGTGGCCTTGTTGGAGGCAGTGTGTCACTGTGGGGGCGGGCTTTGAGGTCTTTTTCTCAAGCTTTTCTCAGTGTGACTGTTAGGAGCTGTGCGCTTAGTTTAGGGCCAGTATATGAGTGCTTGACCAGTGGATCACCAGATGAGACAAAAGCTCACCAGCACAGTCTCACTCTGCAAGGACCAATGGACATCAGCACAGAATACTACTGGGACTGTGCGGCCTGCAATCTCTTTTCTCTAATAATATTGATGATTCTCTTGGTGGTTTTAGTGTCATTTTGTCAATCATGCATGGGACAGATGTGATCATTCCTGGAAACCCCATTTTTTTCTAGAATATTTTCCCCTAAAATTCTTTGGGATGCCTCTCAGCCAGCTGTCACTTCGGACCCCGGGAGCTGTCCTAATTCAGTGCTGACAGGATCGGAGGCAAATCACCCCTATTTCTGTAAATATGTTTTGACGATAATGTTCTTCTTGAAAATGTGTGCCTATGTTTATCATCTTTCGATTTGTAAAGACAGGATGTACCTGGCTCAGTATTTGACCAAGGTAGCAAAATGATGTGTTGTTTTGGATTTAAAGATGTTTTGATGTAAAAGTTGGGAAAAACGTATTTGCCATATTTGTTTTTGCCAGAGATTAACTTTGGAGGATGGGAGAAACTTCTTTGTTAGTATGGAAAACCATGCTTGTTTTTTACGTATAAATAAAGATGGCTGGAGCTATTTGGGGCTGGCCACTTGTGTGCAACTCATCTGGTGGTCAGACAATTCATTTCTAAATGCTGAGGCCCCTTCCCATCTCAGTACTTGAACCGAGGCTGCCGCTGAGCCATGTCAAGTTTATTTCCTCTTGCCTGCAAGATGTAGCACTCTCAGGTCCAGCACCACATCTGCCTGCATGCCATCATGCTCCCTGTCATGATGATGGACTGAACCTCTGAAGCAGTAAGCNAGGCTCCACAATTAAATGTTTTCTTTATAAAAGTTGCCATGGTCATGGTGTCTCTTCAGAGCAGTAAAAACCCAAACTAAGACTACTCTTTAGAAAAACCATGTGAGACTAGTAAAAAACAAAATAGCACCTTGAATTTTCATGACACAGTCAACTGTTTTGTGAAACTAGAAATTTAATTGGTCAAAGTCCATTTTTAAGTCTCATCTTAAGTGTGTCAATTCTCACTCTACTTGAAGGTCATCCATCATCTAAGAAAAACACTATATTTAAATAGGCCACCTTAGGGTTTAGAAATTAGGGCTTTCAATTCTTATGTAGGGTGAGTTATTATTTTTAATGATCTACAATTGCCTACCATTTAGGTTTTAACATCTGTGACTAACTATAAAAGCTAATTTACCCTTTGAATTTTCTTTTCCATTGGCTATCATGTCTGATTTTTACATTAGAGTGATTGGATGTACCATGTGGAAGTATAAGTCATTGATTGGACTTACATATACTATGACATTTAATTTAATCATGCCCTTTGATGAATACTCATTACATGCTCTGCATGAAGTTTGACCCTGGAAATAACAAGGCACTTAGGTTAAGAAATTTCTTAAGTACAGGGGGCTGTCACTTGAGATAACTGGTTGATTTGATCTATTTTCCAAAACAATCACATTAATAAATGGGAAAAGCCATTATCTGAATTTATATAAACACAGTGATAGAGTTACTTCACTCACTTTTCCTCTTTTGACTGGCTGTTTTGGCAATGTAAACAGGTAGTCTAAGACAATTGGAAGCAGTTAAGTTTTGGTCTATGCTTTTACTACTGCCTGATGTAGTCTGATGGCTGCTGGAGTGAAATGATGATTGAGTTGAAGGCTGGCAGTAAAGGAAAGGGAGAGTAGCACAGAAGGGTGACATGCACTTTGGAGGATGAAATGTTGAGTTTTTTTGATGGATAGGATATGAATCTGAGGATAATGAGAAAGTCATTGAATATCCCAATGAGTGTGTTGGGAAGGAAGCTGAATACGTCTGTCTCAAGGAGAGAGAGGAAGAGTCTGGAAATAAATAGGCTAATAATGTCTTGCTGAGGTACTTTTCTCTTAAGGTCAGTGTCCATGCTGAGCTTCTGAGGCACGTGCTTTACTCCTCATANAATAGCTCAAGCACTATATCCAGGTCTGTAGAACATGGAAAATATAAATCTTGTGCACAGAAAATGTACTGTGCTTAATTTCAGTTCTCATTTTTTATGTGACCTTGAACACTTAATCATTTTGAGCTGGAGTTTAAATAAAATGATGCATGCAAACATCTGGAATAGTATTACGTATACGTATTCAATGATGTAAGATCTCATTAATCTAAAATGTTAAGTGTGTAGCTCTTAAGAAGGGCAACAAACACAAAAGAAAGCACTTATACATTGTCATAAATTTAAATGAGAAAGTTAAATTTATATATTGAAAATATGAGGAAACTATGAAATACTTTGAAATGGACAAAAAAATGATTAAAAAGTGCCATAGTGCCCTGTACTTTTCTGGGTTATCTCTACATTTTGATGCTTTTAAGATCTTTTATGGATGTGGAAATTATAGAAAAACTAGTAACACAAATTATTCTTGATTCTAGAAATAGCAATGAGTTATGCCAAGAAGCAGGTGTTATTTCATCATTGCCGATTCTCCTTGATTTTACCTTACAAATTATTTTAACTGGCTGCAACATATCTCTGACTCCCTTATTCATTAATGAGGTAAATAAGATCTTGAATACTTGTTTATATTTTGCTTTTATTAACTATCATTCTGCCTTTGTAGATTATTTTTTAATAAAAATATTGATTTGTTCTTGGGCAAAGGAGATGACCCAATGGGTAACTTCTTTGCCTTGCAAACATGAAGACCTGTGTTTGATCCCCAGAACAAATGTAAAAAAAGTTGTGCATGGTGTGCACTTATAATCCTAGTGCTCAGAGGACTGAACAAACATAAATTTGACAGTTTGCTTGGGGTTCATGGCCAGCCATACTAGAGACAAGTAAGAGATTCTGTCTTCCATCCTACCTCCCATCAAAACAAAGATGAAGAGACCCTGAGGAAGGGCATCTAAAGTTGTCCATGGGCACCTGCACACACACATACATCCACATATCCTTCAAACTGAGTGTGAAAATTATTTTTTTTAAATCAGGAAATAAAGGTAGAAATTACATAATCTGAAGATGGGATACATTACAACCATCTTTGGACCTAGATCATATTTATAATACAATAAAATTATTGAGATATTTCAGTGCCCTAAAACATAGCTTAAGTATGTCATGTAAAACCCTTAAGCAAGGTCATAGATGTTCTGATATGAAAAAATCATAATAAAAACTTCAAATTGGTTTTGGAAAACATCGAATTAATCTAAGTTGGATGAATTTATTTACTACAGATTCTAAGAGTTTTTTTTTAATGTGAAAGAGGAGAGAGGAGAGAGAGATGGTAGGAACATTGCTGTAGATCTTCTCTTCCTTTTATTTTTAAAGTATTGATAGTAATCTTACATTTGTATTTAAACAAACAGAATTGTTTTAAAAAAGCAAATTTCAAGGAAATCTTGTGGAATTTCTACTAACAGTCTGAAGTATAGAGAGAGATGGAGTGGAAATGTTCCCTCCAGTCATCTGTTTTCATAAACAACTTTCATTGTCCCTAGAGGATGAGAGAGTCTCAGCTGGGGTGATAGCAGTAGTAGGGAAGTGTCCATCTGAACTTGATCCTTGAGGCCATCTGGGCATGGTCATGACTCTCTTTATTGTCCTTTCACAAAAGACCCTGTAGCTCTTTAAGAATATTTTAAAATACATAATACTTTCATGCGTTAAGCATAACAACTATGCCTATATTCAAATTTCTATTACAGCTAAGCTGTATCAGTTGCCTCAGTATCAAAAGTCTATATAATTCTAGTGATCTAGGGAGCAGTGAGATGTCCACAGAGAGTGAGCACAAAGCTGGTCATCTATTAAGAAATAAAGATTCTAATAGATTTGTCCTGGGAAATCTTAAAATACATTGAGATTAAAAATATATATATAACAGCGTTCCATTATCATGGGTTTCACGTAACTTTTTTTTTTTTTTTTTCATGTAACTTTGACATACTGCTTCACAATTCTTTTGGAAGTCTCTATTTAAACTACTAATTTAATGTATCTAAAACGTTTAGTTGTCATTTCTTAGATGACTTTTGTGGGTTTTTTAAGTGTGTGTGTGTATGTGTGTGTGTGTGCTGTGTGTACATGTTTATGTGAGTGTGCACTCCTGTGCTAGTAAGCATGCACGTACACATTTGTGAAGGCCTATGGTCCATTTTGGATGTATTCCTCAACTGTTCTCTACCTTAAATTTTGAAATGGTCTCACACTAAACCTGAAGCTCATGAGCTTCATGGGTCTGCCTGTCTCTGTCTCCAGAGTATTGCAATTACAGATGAGTCCTGCCACGCCTGGCCTTTTACANTGGTCCTCATGCTTGTGTGGCAAGCACTTTACAGATCAAGACACCTCCCTAATCCCTTTGATCACATTTTAGGCAATTAAAACACAGCTTAAGTATACATTAGTATAAAGGAGTAAATGAAATAGCCCTAATCCTTAATGGAATGGGATAGACTTGAGTTTAGCATTAATGAGATGTTGTAGAATGTATATTTAAAAGTAGGAATTGCTCTCTTCATGTGGTGATATTTTATCTGTCTTCCCTAATAAAATTTATCTGAGGGTCAGAGGAAAAACGGGGCTGCCAGCCACTAGTAGAAAAACAATAGCCATGCAAGTTAGCACACGCCCTTAATCCATTTGGTTCTCTGTGACTCCAAGGTCACATGGNGAACTAGCAGTAGGAGGTGGTGGCACACGCCTTTAATCCCAGCATCAGCCTTAGAGTTCTGAAGGTCCATGCAGAAAGTGATGCAGCTTGGTGAGGATAGCAGATGGACAGGCATAAAAAGCCAGGTTAGACCAGAAGTCTCTCTCTTTCCTCCGCTTCACTCCTTGGAAGTAGAGGCAGCGTTGNTGAGGTGAGGGTAGTGGTGGCTTGCTCCTAATTCCTCTGATCTCTGTCAGATTTTCATCCTTATTTCTTGTTCCGCGTGTTTATTAATAAGACTGGTTAGAAGTTCTTCTTACATCTTCACTTAAAGGAATATGTAGTCTGACAAGATTTAATAATATGTGTGACCAAAAGATCAGTTAGAAAACAAGGCAAAGCAGAATAAAGCAAGTGAGAAGGAGAGGCACTGTTATCAGAGCATACATATGAAGAAAGAAACTTGTGCAAGTTGTGATGGGCGTGACGAGATAGATGAGCTTCAAAATGGGAAGTTTACNTGAGGTCAAGGAAAATCCTCGAGATGTTATTCCAGGCAGGTGTCTTGCTGGGTGTGTAGTGCAGATGGATGGGGCCAGAGAACAGAGTTCTTCATGTCACTAAGGCTTCATGCTTATGAATAATGGTAAATAGTTAGTGTGGGGCATACTGAAGTCAGATGGAAAATTCAAAGAATTTTGATATATCTTATGGTTCTACTAAGTCACTAAAACTTACAGATCTTTTGGAAAATTCTACCAGGTTTAAATAGGAAATTATTGGTTACTTTTATACATTTTTATATATGTTTAAAATCACTAGTTCAGATATTTTGGGAGAGATTCAAGTCTGTGCTAGATATAGTTATGATAGTAGACAATTTATTTTTAAAGCAATTTACTTATTCTCTGTATTCATTATAACAATAAGGGTACCATGAATGTATTTCTCTCCCCCTTCTCTTTCTTTATTCTTCATCCTGTCCTTCATTCTTTTTTCTTTCTTCCTTTCATGTTTTGAGACAGGGACTTATACAGTCCGAGATGGCCTTATGGACAGTGTAGCTGAAGCCTCTCTTGAACTCTTAATCCTTCTGCTTCTGTTTTTCAAGTTCTGAAATTATAGATATGCACTCTTGGGCTCAGCTTTGAGTGTTTTTTAATTATCCTTGGTACACCCTATTAAAAACAAACTGTTAGTTATCTGAGAAAGTCTGAAAAAATGTATGTGAAATGGGAGGTAGACTTTTTAAAAGAATGCTTAAGTGGTTTCTTTCTCTTTTTTTTAAGTTTTTAATTTTGTGTGTGTTGAGTTCAGNTATAGAAAGCATAAGGCATATAGATAAAAACTTTTGAGCTGGACAGTGATGATGCACACTTCTAATCCCAGCACTTGGGAGGCAGAGGCAGATAGATTTCTGTGAGTTTG
>LZPO01028645.1:12470-26110 GCA_001675575.1 Neotoma lepida | reverse complement strand
TGGCAGTGGAAGGGAAAATGGGGAACATTTAGGACTGTATTTTGTTGTATATATGTGCACGATTATTCAATTATTAAAACTATAGAAATATCNCCATCTATTTCCCACTAATTCAACTTACCATACTTCGTGCTAAACCAAGAGTTCCCCACATTACCATTCCAGAGGCACCCAGAGCAACTGTTTCACCAACTGTATTCACAAGGTCATCCTGGAAGAAAGAGTTAGCCCATGGGGATGAGGTGAAAGCATTAAACATTTGACAGTAATACCAAAGTTAAACATGATGATCCAACAATTTAAATATTTCTATACTCTTTATACACNCTTTACACAAGCATTTTGTTACTGTTTTAAACTGGAGACTATCATTGCTTTAATTACTTCTGCTGGCAAAAGAACATGTCCATTAAATAAAAAGAGAAACAGTTAAAGTTCTATACTACATATAATTCTTCATGGATACTAGCATCTCATAAGATTAAAATTGGGACTCCAGTACTGGGCTGGGGAGATAGATTGCTTGGTAAAGTAGATGCTGTGTCAGCATGAGGACCCAAGCTCCACCCCTAGGACCCATGCTCTAAAAAAGGAATGGAGCATGGAGAGACAAGCTTGCCAGCTTGCAAACTCAATGCTGGGAGGTAGACAGGCAGATCTCTGGGGCTCACTAGCCAGGGAGACTAACCTAATGGGCAAAGTTCAGGTCACAGCAAGAGGATCTGACTCAAACATCAAGGGAGACATAAAGGAATGAACTTGAGGTGAATGAACCCTCACCCACACCAAAAATTTTATTTTTAATTTTAAAAGATTTAGAGTGTTCTCATTTTGCCTACATTACAAACAGCACTTTCTTGGTGTATATATTCATAAATATTAAATACCAAATTTCACCTTTTAAAAACATAAAATTCCATTCAGCGAGGTTTGTAAAACTGATCTCTAAGCTGCCGTGTCTTGATTTACTTACCTGATACAGGTATTGGGAAGTCAGATCAATGAACACAATGCGAGAATATACAAAAACAGGAAGTGGATTATGAGGGTCGTTTGTTTTAGACACCCTAATTGCCTCTTGTACACGATTTCTGACATAGAGTGCTGCAAGTGGAGATGACTTCAAACTACTCTTCAAATATATAGATGGGTAAAGGGCTGTGCTTTCCTTCCATATCCAGGAGAGAGCATCATTTCTTTTCTTTTCTNTATCAGGGCAATGTCCATTGTAGTTGGGGTCTTCAAATTTATCGTTATAACAACCAGGAAAAAGATAAAAACCCCATAAGTGATTTGGCCGAAGTAATTTCCCCAATTTTAAAGTCTTTTCCATAAAATTTCTTGCTGCATGTTCAAATTCTTTTCTGGCCCTCTTGGTGACTTCTGTAAAATTAAGTTGTTTATTTTTTTGGTAGACCAATTCAATAGACTTATTCCTGTAGATATCGTTGGATTTCCAGTTTCTTGACCAGGTCGGCCTCCAGTCTTCCCAACCAATGATAGCCAAGCCCACGTTGTCTATTGGCATGTAATGCTCGATGTCATTCCTAGATTTTGCCAAATGACTTTTTAGAGATCCCAACTGGGGTATCCCTCCATGAACACTTATTTGTGAATCATCTATATGAGGATAGAGGCCAAGTCGATCAGAATAAAATATCGTGACAGGCTGACCTATTTTTTTGGGGCTTCCTACTAAAGAGAACAAACTAAGATCTAGTGGCTCATTAAACTTTGTGAGACAAGATTCAGTTGGGGCATTCCAGGCCCAGAGGAAAGGCACATCAGGTATAAGTGGAGGTGCTCTAAAATCTACAGTCAAGCAACATGGAAGCAAAAGGAAGACTAATACTGTCTGGGGTGCTCCACTAGACTCAAGAAAGCTCCTAGAAAAGGAGTGCTTCAAATCCAACACTTGCATTGCAGAGAATTAATTATGCAAACACTTATTTCTTCTTACACTCTTCAATGTTTGGTGCAAAAGGTGAGAAAAATAGTGACATGAGGCCTCTCTGAGGGATGTAAGTTTGATGACTACCTTACAATGAACTATAATTCTTCTTGCATCGTGTTTCAGGAATGTTTTGTGACAAGATGTATAATCTATAACTAAAAAAAAAAGAAAAAAAACAGTAAAGGCAAAATTTATTACAACTGGCTTTGAAGGTTTCCTAAGTCCTCAGCGTTGATTACAGGCACTTTAATTCAATTTCAGAAGATAGAATCTCCTACTGTGTTTAAATCAATAAGGCTTTTTTCTCTTATATATGATACAAATTCTGTAATAGCTAAATTGCCTCCCCAAATCCCATCTTATCCCATGGATAACTAGATGTAACTATGTTTCCTTTTTCCTTCCTATAGCCTCAGATGCCTTAGCAAAGACAAGTTAAAAGAAATAAAGTCTTACTTAGCAGTGTTGAAAGATCACTCTTGTCACTATATGCCAAATTTTGAAAACAATTTCTCATACAATTGAAAATTTTTTTCTTTTTCAGATTCATTTGTATGCATGACTGTAGGGATAATATTAGGAACTAAACCCAAGGTTTTGCCTATGAAGCAAATACCGTTACTACTAAGTTACATTCCCAGTCAATGTTTGTTTGAACAAGGTCTTGTTAAGCTCGCCTAGCTGACCTGGAACTTGGGGCTGTTCTTTCTCAGCTTCCTGAGCATTTGACATTATGGCTGTGTGTCACCATTCTGGCTCGTAATTTTTTTCATTTCATCTACCTGTACTTGTTTTCTTAGCAACAACAAGGGAGAAAGCAAAAGGCAGTTTTTATGTTTGCAACAAGTTAAACAAGTTCAAGAGCCCCTTAGAACCCTGCTGGACCAAATCTTACAGCTATGTNCACTCATAGTTAAAATTAACAACCTACTTTATGTCTTTATGAAAGGAATTGACTCCAGTCTACCTTTAATAAAAACAAGATATAGATTTTGGACATTAAATGGTGTTTGATGAGCAAAATTGAATTGTTATTCTGAGGTAAACTAAAGNNTGATTAGTAAATTTGTCATATAATGAATGAATGAAGAACCAGAGATTAAATTCCATGGCTCAGTATTTTCAAAACCTACCATTTCTAACACATTTACATGTTTTACTTTTAGAGGGAAAATATGGCCTTTCTATAATTATGTTGCTAGTATACTTCGTGTGTTGAAAGACATTCAGATAGTTTCCATTTCCTACCTATTGTTAATAGAGTGGCTTGTAACATTGTTGAGCAAATATCTGTGAAGTAGGATGTCAAATCCTTTGGTCATATGTCAAGGAGTGGTATAGCTGGGTCATATGGTAGATTTAGTTTTAGTTTTTTGAAGATTCTCCATTCTGATTTCCAGAGTGTATGAACCAAATTGCATACCCACTAACAGTGAATGTTGTCTCTTGTTGAACTTAGCTGTTCTGACTGGGGTGAGATGAAATCTTAGATACTTATTTGTATTTCCCTACTTACAAAGTGATTCCAAAAGCAATGTACATTGTAGACGTAGCTCTTGGTTGCCTCTCAGGGGTTGGGGTGCATCCCTAATGCTGAAGATACCGCACACTTAGGACACAGGACTCAAATGATTTGAGCTGGATCAGACCCAAAAGCCTCTTTCATACAGTCTATCTTCCATGGTTCCACAAAATATTATACAAATTCTCAAGGGAAAAAAACAATTACCAGTCCTATCCAGCTGCACACTTACAAATCATGACAATTACCAGCATGGCAAGATATGCATGAAGGTGAAATAANTGGCATTCACATGTCAGTGCCAACCAACAGCTGTCAAATTGGATTTAAGATCCACTCAATAGGAGGGGAATCATGGCTGGTACTGGAAACCTAGCCAGCCTCCTGGGGGCTAGTGAGGTTATGAACCTTAGAAGAACCTACTACTGCTGTTTTCTAGACAAATATTCTTCACTACATTCTAGATCTTATCGTTATACCCACAGATAAGGGTAGCTGCCATCCTTCAGCAACAGTCTCTCTTTACAGAAAACAGAAACAATAACAGAAAACGACAACTGGACACAATGCAGAGATCAACAGATTGTGGACCATTTAACCCCAATATACACATTTACATCAACAGCTCCTGTATCACTCCTGCTCAAGGATTGTCATGGATAAGGGGCAAAAAGGTTGCTGGAGCCACATATATGGCTCTTGGATACCAGGAAATCTAGTGTAGAAAGTCTTTTCTAGAAATGCCTGCATAAACAAGATTAGAACAATTACACTATCCATGGACATGTAATTGTGGAAAGGAAAAAGTTCACAGGGCCCCACCCTTAGACAAAGAACTACAGGCAACTACTAACTAGTGGGANAAGGAGAATTACCCTCCCCCAAGGATAAGTCCCCATATTGGTTGTTCAATGCAAAGCGATCAACCTTGAAACCATATGCATACATACAAACAAGCAAACAAAACATGACTCAACAGGTTTGGGTTTATATATTTGTGGACATACATACACACAGACAGATGTATATGTGAGATATCTATGTCTATATCTAGATATATAGAGATATTACATATAAAAAGAAAAGAGGCTATCAACTTCAGAGTAGGATTCATGGGAGGAGTTTGAGGGAGGGTGGGTGGAAGGGCCCGGAGGAAGGAAGGTGAGCACATAAAGTGACATAATTTTATTTCAATTAGAAATATTTTAAAAATAAAAACAATTTTTAAAAGCTTAACTAATTTAACATCAGATAGCAAGTGGCCTTATTCCTCCTTTCAACTATAGGCAAAACATCTTTTCTTGAAAGAAAATTCAAAATACTCTAAAATCTAAAACGTTTTGAGCATCAACATGAAACCACAAGTGGAAAATCCTATACCATTAAACTTTATCCTGTAAATTAAAACATTTTAAAGTATTATATAAAATTACTTTCAACTAGGTATATATAAAATAACAGCATTTCATTTTTCTTTGGTCCCATTCCTAAAATATCTCCCTGTGTATATTCAAATATTCTAAAACTCTATGAAGTCTTCTGGTTCCATGCATTTCAGGTAAGGGCTATGTCACCTGTATTCTACTACAGCTGGCTCCTAAGTGTCTTCTTGTTCAACCTGTGAACAGTTTTCTCAATATACAGCAGCTAGGTCCTGATAGCCCCTCAAGCTTCAATGGGGAGATTCACCATGTCTCTAACATCAGCCACTCCAACACTCCTTAGTGGCTTCATGGCAAGAAATCAGCTAGTCTCAATGTCTTCTCAAGTAGTGACAGGTTGATTGCATCCCTTTACAAACAGTTTTCTTTCAAAATAATTGTAGAAGCATAACAATGAAGCACATTTGAAATCCTAGTTAAACTCTTACTCTTGTTGCAAAGAAACTTGATCAATGGAATACTTGCCTGCTTATTAAATCCTTTGAATCAGGCATCACTTGTCTGAGAAATTNCAAAATAATTTTGTAATAAAACTGTAAATCCATATGTACACACCTACCAATGTAGTATTTACCACTATATATTAAAAAATCTCTAAAATGAGAAACTATCTAGAGTAAGTCACTGTGACACTTTAAAATCACAATTCATTTTGATGAAATTTATGCAAGTATCAGAACCAGTTATAATCCTAGTGAAGCAACAGATAAACTGTCTTAAANGTTTGCTAATTAAAGTAAAATATACAACTAAAAGTTGAGGTATACAAAAGCATGTAAGTGACTAAGGAATTAAACTTCAGCTCTATGAATGCTCATTTTTTTCTATCTTTTAAATATTTTTTAGCTATTCTTGGATCCAACTATCACATAGTTTTTCAAATAAGAAATGAAAGCAAAATAAAGTGTAAAGCAAAAAATTAATCTGTCAGAACAGATTTGAAGTACTTGCTTCTCTTCACTGAGGAAAGAAAAATGACCACAAAGTTTCCCACTCTTGTTCACTGCAAGTCTGATTAGGACTTTTGTGTTATTTTATGGCAAAGGAGTTGGTTGTTGCTTTTTGGTTGTTTTTTTTTCAATTTTATTTTGTATATTTGAAATGTACAAAATGATTTTATGAGAAGGTACAAGTAGTTGAGATCAAAACAGGCAAGTTACGATAGGATAGGCCAAACCAAATTTCTTGTGTTGATTTCTGCTCTCTTTACATCAAATGCTTTTTTTCATAATGAATGCTTTGCTCTGATACATCATAATTAAAAGTATAAAAAATACAGACATAATAAAGAAATAGAAACAATCACACTGCTGTGTCCAGAACTTCATTATGATATTCCTCATTCATGTAATCATCGGCTTGATGATGTTAGGGACTGCATGCAGCTATAGTCATTTTACTATTAAAATTATAGATTTTTGAAGATAAACTGTTACTATAAATATAAACAGAGAAGTTTCAGAAACATTGTTAAGGATTGACATACAGAAGATGATGTTTTTGGTGACAAAAAGAACCTAGAAATTGGTAGGGCACAGAAAAGAGCATAAAGAATTAGGTCATTCTCTGGCCATTCCCTCATTCTCCATTGCTGTTCAGTTAGAACACCTGTGCATGATAAAGGCAGTCACAGGATTGAGCAAACAGCTGTTAGCCTTTGGAGCCTCACAATATCAAAGTCAACTTTTGTTGTATCTGGATCATATCCACAAATATCGAAAGACTCATTCTTTAAAATAAAAATAAATAAATAAAAATCCATTTGGGAGTAGACTCCAGTTTTATTGTCCTTGTACACTAATGACATTGGGTACAGAGTACTAAAGTTCTTCATTTCAAAACAAAGATGGATGCCTACCACCAGTTAAACATTATAGGGATTCTAAACTAAGTTTCAGACAAACGTTTAAAAGGTAAGATTAAAAGGACCAGAAAGATGGCTCTTACAGAAGACCTGAGTTCAGTTCTCAGCACTCACATTGGGTGGCTCACAACTACCTGTGACTTTGGGTTCAGGGGATCCAAAACTCTCTTCTGAGCTCCATGGACACTGCATCCATGTGTTTATACCCACATACCCACATACACACATATAAACACACACACACACACACACACACACACATACACACACACACACGTGTATGTATAAGCATAAAAAACAGAAAAAGTGAACACTTCTTCTCTTAAAGCAAGGATATTTTCTAACAATTTTTTTCTTGAACTATATTTTATAGATAATTTGGCCAGAATTAGTTTACACAAACTTGCTTCAACAAGAAAATTTAGTATATTGTTACATTTCTACTTTCTTCCCTTTTCAATTTCTCATTCTTCTTCCTCATCCTTGGTGTCTTGTATTAGCTTTCAGAATATTTCCCCAAATATGTTTGGAAAGTCAGGAGACCCTAAAAGCCCAAGAAGTTCTACCCAAAATCTACCAAAGACGATTTTGACAGAAGCACNTCTCATACAATTGAGTTACATGAAAAAAGATGTGGAACATTACAGATACAGAACTTGATAATCATCTTCCCCAAAGCTAGGACTGCTTTTTCTTTATTCGATTATGACATAGAAGAAAAATAGGCAACTTACTACTGAATAAGTGAGTTTTCATCTAGTGTCTCTGTAGTTCAGAAGTGCTTCCAGTCTACTGGTTATGTAGTATTTAACACTCTGAGTAAGAAAAAGGTAGCCCTTTGACCAAAGAAAGAAGGTTTTACAATGTTTATGATGGGGCAGAAAGACCAGCATTTCTGTGTGTGGCATGTGAGTCGCTGTTTGTGTTTGGTNGCAGGGAAGATTAGCAAAAATGGTACATTAACAAAAGAATGCTATAAATGTTTTTATTAGCGTTTGAAATGAGTTCCAGGGACCAGTGGCAAAGGCAGCTCCCACTGGCTGTTTTTTTGATGGCTAAGCATCTTAAGTTACTGACAGATACATGTCGTACGTTATATTACAGTGAACCTTAAGACAAATCAGCATTCACTGCGAATGTGATTTCTTTTAAAATATTAGAATCAATGTCTTCAAAATGTTAAGGAAAGCAGTGCTTGACTTGTTCATAGGAAAAGAATGGTATTCTGAGTCATCCTCCTTTCTTCAGGTGGTGCTGGAGGCAGGTATCAGGGACCAGGGATACCAGCTTAGAGTTCCAGTGCAAAGGAACACTGTCTTTATATCATCAGCCTTCACTGGAAATGTTAATTGTGCTCAAATTCCCACCTCAAGGGTGAGATGCTTCAAATGGACTCTGGGGAGAGAGGTTTTCTTCACTTCCTGTGTCCCTGAAATACTTCCTGTCTTTTACTTTGCACCAAATAACTCTTCTTTTTCTCTCATCTCACTTAATTGTTTCAACCTGAACCAGAGCACAAGATCATCTCTTGCTTGAAATCTAAATTATTATGTCTAAATTAGTCTATTGGGGGCTGTTACACTAAAGTGTCACAGCTTGCAGACTGGAAAGGTGTTTCAACAGTTAAGGCATGTCCTACTTCTCTAGAGCGCCTGATTTCAGTTCCTAGCCCCACCCGTGTTGGCTCACAGCCAGCACTCCACAGGATCCCACACCTTCTCTGGACTCCACACACCTGCACAAATGTAGCATACACACACACACACACACACACACACACACACACACACACATAAATAAATAAATAAATAAATAAAATAAATCTTAAGAATTATAGACTTGGTAAGAAAAACAAGAGAATTTGATTTCATATAGTGGAATTTTGAGATCAAAATGAAAGCCACTCCCACATGATAGTAGGAATAAGCAAGCTCTCTGTGGCCTGTCTGAGACAGTGGTACTCAACCCATCCGTGAGAGGTCTGATTTCATGTCATCACTTCTCAAATGGTACCACATCTAAATATCTCCTTGAGGGTTAAGCTTCAGCAGGTACATACATATATACATACATACATACATATATTTATGTATAAGTGAGGTGAGACATAAGCTTTCATACCAATATCTTAAACATTGAATAGATTTCAACTTAAATAAGTAGTATTATATTCCTTAATAACAGTTGTTTTTGACCTTAGATATGAACTTGCTTCTTAGAAGACACAAATTTAGAAGAGAATGTAAAGAATATTTATACTAACCTAATCCTATGTATTATAATAGCTGCCCCAACTGCCATCATTTCCCATTACTAATGATATATTGTGATATAATATTAGAATGCTTGTGTCACAAAATGGAACTAGAAACATTGGTGAAAGGAGGTTATGAATGCTGTTTAACATTTGTGAATCATAAAACCCAATGTATGTGATTAGATTGGGGGTAACTCTAGAAAAATGTGAGGATTGTGAATTCCTAAGCTGAGATACCAAAGTATATTTATCAGGAATCTATATTTAGAGCAGTGATTCTCAACCTTCCTGTTGCTACAACCCTTTAATACAGTTCCTCACGTTGTGGTGACCCCCAGTTATAAGATTATAATTGTTGCTACTTCATAACTGTACTTTTGCTAGTGTTACAAATTGTAATATAAATATATGATATGCAGGATATCTGATATACAACCTCAAGAAAGATGGAGACCCACATCTTGAGAAGAACCGATTTAGAGGATGCAGAGTTGTTAAGGATGACAGCAGCACACACTCTCTATCCAAGACTGTGAATCAATGAGAAAAGAGAGAAGAAACAAAAGCTAGAAAGTCCCTCCAGAGCCAGAGCTCTTGGCTGACAGCTGAGCCCAGGTCCACAGGACTACCTCTACTTCAAGATGGCAGTCTCAACATACAGCAAGTTTCACCTGTGCTTTTGGCCAACTGCCTGTACATCAAGTTTCCCACAGCCCTCTCATTGTGTTTAGTTAATCTACTTAAGCAATTCCCAGAACTAAAGGAAACAGGTTTAACTGTCTGTCATACAAGTACTACCAAGGACAGGAATGGGGAGAACCATTAAGTGTTGTGTGGGTGAAGACTTCACAGCTTCACACTCTCTTTAGGTAAGCCTCTATCCAGGACTTTCCTCATGGAAACTCCAAAAGCCGATCCTTTCTGATTTCAATAGTGACTTAATTTATTAGTGTGATAGAAGCATTGATAAATATGTCAAAATGATATTAGACAAAGTGCGTTCTGATGACTGTGAACTGAGAGTTCCAGGGCAAGGCCTATCGTTCTTTGGACACTTTGTGCACACTTCCAGCACGCACAGTGTGAGACAGGCAACCTCTGGAAAAAGNAGTCTTATGACTTCTTATCAGACAAAGAGAAGTCAGAGAATTTATGGACAATTCAAAGACAAAGTTCAGGGACAGTTAAAGTTTCTATGACATGCCTCAGAAAAGAAAATTCTCATATCAGGGAGGAAATTATGAATCAGGACCTACAAATGGGAAACATTTGTATATTATAAAATCCTAGTTACATAATAATATGTTTGTGTATTAAGTGCAAAATATATATTGTTACTGAAGAGTTGATNAAATTACTTTGATAGACAAAAATTTTATAGTTCAACACACAGGTTTGAATTATAAAAGTGGCCATGTTCTAACTAATTGACCATAGGCAAATTACTTCCTCTCTTAAATTTGTTCTCTCAACAATCAGAAGAAAACTCCTACCTACTTGAAGAATGCTTAAGTAATGTCAGTAACTATCTTAACTACCAATTAAATATTCTAGGTTAGGACCAATAGGATCAACATTGAGATAAGACCAAATCTCAAATTACTTTGCCCAAATATTTTACTTCAGTGTACTTTAGAGCTTTTATTTGTTTAACTACAAAATGTGAGTGGTAGATAACTAGTACACAGGTTTCTTTGTGACAGTGTAGCAAAATAGTGTGCGTAAAAAACGTGGGCATACCACTTCTGGAAGGGTTCAGAACACACCACCTTTAAACACAATGCTTGCCATTTGAGAGGGACTAAAACTCCTAAAAAGGATTGAACAAAAGCCGATGAGGGAAGGGCTCTCTCATCTCCCCCAGGAGATAATATGGACCATGTACTGGATACCCTCCCCTGTGCATGAAAGAGGAGAATATGCTATAACTGGAGATTGGGAGCAGATGCTACAATGAATTTGTGCAATTAAAACTTTGTTTGGTGTATTCTTTATTGACAGTGAGTTTGCCCCGGCATATATCCTAGTCACTTCCCTATAAATTACTCCCTCTAGAGGCCTTTCCTATGTCTTCTTAGTTTTTCCTAAAATTCTTTGTTTAAAATGGCTATAGTTTCTTCTTTGAATTTTTCCTCTGCACAGAAAATATTAAATAAATTTTGTTTGTTTTGCTCTTATTTGCCTATTAGTTTAATTTACNAGCCCAAGTTACAGAACTTCAGAGAAGTTTGATTTCACCAGGATGGAACATCATTGNCCAGGACACCCTGCTTACTCCCGAAGCTACAGCTGACATCTTGGAGGTGTCAGAGTCAGCAAATGGCAAGAAATTTTTATATCAGCCTCCCAAGTATCTGCCTGTAGAGTGTGGTCAATTAAATAAAACTATCACTGGACCGTGCATACTGGGAAACAAAAAAATTGCCCCAATGCACTATTCCATGTTGAATTTTGGAGGCTCTCATGCTGATAATAGTATTAGAAATCTAGGGGTTTATAAGTTTTTCTGATATTCCTATTACAAATGGGAATATAATGCGAGTGTTTCAAACTATTCCTTTTCCTTCTAAACAGTTTGTCCATCATCATAATTTATCCTTCATCAAGCTTGCACCTAGGAAAATGAAATCCCTTGAGAATAAAAGAACTGACAAATTTGCTATTATATGCAGCTGAAAATTGACCCCTTGTTTCCTTTCTCCACCCAATTTGCACACTTACTTTTTACTGATTAATATTATTTACATTCAGGAAAATCTGAGGAAAATANATACAGTTATTGAACAATCAGCAGGTGGTTCCTATTCCTGAGCCAGAAAATTTTCTTGTAGTCTATTTTGTTTTAATTATTGGCTTGCACTTATTTCCCACTGGATAAGATACACACACAAGGAGTGGGAAATAAGGAAGTAAAATGCAATTGATTCTGACCCAGCATTAGAATTCTGAGCAAATTCCTTCCTGTTTCATTGACTGTAAATATTACAAACTTTCAGGAGGAAACCATTCTGCCCTTATGAGGTCTCACAGTGCCCTGATGACACTCCACATGATCTTCCAGACCTATCTCCTGCCCTCAGCTATTCACACTGCTAAGTTATTTACCGCATGTTCAGTGGATGGACTTAACGTAATTCAAGTTTCCGTGCTGACACTGTGACAGTGGCAAAGATATTAGTAACTGAGATTNTTCCCCACTGTGACATCCCCATGTAGATTGAATTTGACTAAGAAATTCATTTTTCATCATAAATAAGCTATTTGTTCACAATAACAATTTATACTCAAAATAATTTTATAATTGATAACATCCTTAATAATCAGGACAAGTCAGACATAAAATCTAAACATAAAAATTAAAAAATACTTAGGGAAAAATTCCAGTCAAGCAATTGGACTTCAATAACTAAAACGAACCTGCCTCTATAATAATAAAAACTTCAGTTTTGAGCATAAATGCTTCTGGTGACTTTATACTTAGCAGTGTCCCCTAAAAAGGAGAAAAAAAAAGCCCTTCTATTCCCAGATTGAATGGACTTTCCAGGCACAATTAGATGCCATGATTTGCAATATATAATACCTAACCAGTATATATATGTGGGACACAATTGTGGGTGAACATAGGATAGCTTCCATTGGACAACAATTCTTGTCATTGCTTTCAGTCAAGAAGTCAAGTGTATATCAAGAAGTTTAGGAAATACCATGCACTGTTACCTTGCTTGGAAGGGCCTTATGAGGAACTCACCACCTGCACTTCCATTATAATAACAGACACTCCTCCTACATACAAGTGAACCATGGCCTAGCTAGACTCACCAACATTCCCAGAACAGCTGGAATACCACTCCACAGGTGACCTCATAGAAAGGCTTTCAGAGTCAGTTCAAGGTCCTAGAAGCAGATGACATCACAAAGTAGACAGATTTTTCCCAAGACCACAAATCAAGAAACTTTACTTCCATCTCTCTTTTGCCTCTTTTAGACTATCACTTGCCCGAGGGAGAAAATATTCTTAATACAAATCTTCCTCTCTCCTCAATCTATCTTGCTCAACATCTGATCTTCGGGGGGGGGGGCTTTGTTTCAAACTTGTCTTTCCTATCAGCTGTACTGTTTTCCTAATTGAGGCACAATTTTTATAGTGCTTCACAACAGTATCCAAACTTTTGTCCTGTTAACTAATCAGTCTGATTGTTAGTAATGTCAGTATTAGCTAACATCAAAAATCTGAGTTACATTAGTCNATCAATATGATCATCAAGTAGACTCAGGGTAGCAGACGGATGAGTGAAGGGATGGCGTCTATGACCAGACAAGAACATCCTGCTACCCTTCCTGCAGGTGATATCTTAATGCCTAAGAAAAAACTCATGGAGTGTTTCTTGTTTATGCTCTATTATACCCCAAAATTGTCACCCTGTAGATACACAGTTGTGTATAGTCACAGTGAGAAGATGCTGCTTACTAAGAATTATATGACATTTTGGAGCCCAGTGCCCGAGGTGGGACACCTGGCACAGTCTTGGCGCAGGGAGGAGGGGCTTGCCCTGCCTTGGCTGAGAGTGCCAGAATCTGGGGACTCACCATGGGACACCTTG
>LZPO01028643.1:9439-19984 GCA_001675575.1 Neotoma lepida | reverse complement strand
GGGGATCTGAGGTTGTTATGTAAAAGGAGTGGAAGATCTTTTTAATTTAAAAATAAATAAATAAACTAAAATGAAAAAAAAAAGACTTCTCATGGCTGTTGTAAGTTTTGGTTTCCTCTTTCTGGGCTGACAGGTCTCTCCTGATAGGCCAGTTTTCTATGCATCAATTACATGCATACCCAGCTATCATGGCCAACTGGAAATTAGAGAAAGAACCTTACATTCAGTCTTCTTTTGGCCAGAGTTCACTCTCAAAGGTGGAAGACTGAAGACCTTGAAGTCAAACTCATCAACTTTTCTTCAGAGAATGCAGGAACACTGTTCCAGTTGTGCATACCTGTGGGAGACAGACTTTAGCAAATACACAGAACTGCCACTTCAGTTGCAATCAGGAGATTTACTACAGCCTTGGAAACCTGTTAGCAATGGAGTGGGTTACTATTCCTGCTACTCTCTCAGCAACCCGTTCTCTGAAGAATTATTCTGCCAGGGACTGCTCTCAGTTGGCATTCCAAAGCCCTCTGAAAACTGTAAAGCCTCAAAACTCTCAGACANTCTGATGGCTGGCACTCCAAAGTCTTCAAAGGTCACCGAGCTTTATCTCTTGCAAAATCCCTTAGTTGGCACACTGCTGACACAGATGGGCTCAGAGCTTCTACTTCCCATTCGAATTTCCATCTCATATTCAACTTACTCCTGCTTGACCAATAAAAATCCCCTTGTTGTTGTCTTAGCATTGTTGGACCGTCCCATTATTGGAAGGAGGGAATATAAGAACTCCGTTGGAGAATCACCCATTTCAGCATTATTTAGTGGGGAAATATGATTTGGCTGTTTCTTTTAAGAATAACTTCCAGTAAAGAAAGTGCTTCCTGGGTCAAGGTTCTTGACTCATAATAGTGCAGGCACAATGGACTGATTTTGATGCCAAGAAGAAGGGGAAGATTGATTCCACAGAGTATTTCTTTCCTCCATATTTGTACTATGGCATGCACAAGTCCCCTCTGCCCATACATATCCTTATGAAAATGTAAGCCATTAAACAAGAATAGAAAGGATCTATTTTTCACTATTTCAAACTCCATTTGCAAATTTTAGTTAATACTTGATATTTGCTTATATAAGATCGCTTCACCTTCCCCAATCATTTGATGATGTAATATTATGAATTAACAAGACCTTATGAATATTAATGAAAATACAAACAAACAAACAAGCAAAAAACCTCATTAGAGCATTTTTCTTTACTGTTATGCAGGAAACAGTGGGTTCCAAAAAATATTTAAATGGATAGGAGAAATATAATCCCAACTTGAATCCCTNTGAATTAAATTGGATTATTTCAATAACTGATAGACCCTCATTTGCATGTATAATTGAATCCCCTTTCAGTCCTCAGAAAAATTACACAAACACACATGCTTAAAACTAAGCTGGGTTTAAAAAATAACAGAATAGCTTCTTTAAGAATTGTCAGCTCCCTGTATCATCTTTAAATGATTATGTAGTAGCTACAAAATAACACATATCATAGAGCATTTGGATTTCATTATACCATATTTGCTTTATTATGCATAGTACTTGTCCAGATATCTGAAGTTTATCTCCATTATGAAAAATAAATATAAATAGTCATGACATGTTCTCTCTAGTGGCAGCTGTAAAGGTCATAGGCCTGTCACTGAATGTCACTTAGGTAAAGGTATGAGATGATTTTTACTCTATACTTACCATAAAATTTGCAATTTTGGGGAGTAAAAACAAAGTGTTTTCATGACAAGAAGTGCTAATTAGACAAGCTAACTCATATGCCAATTAACAAAAAAAGGCTACTCTGTATGGATGCTATAATCACACCTATAAAAAATAAGATAGAATTTGTTTTATAGATAAGTATTTTTATGTTACTTATTTGCCTTAAATTTCAGAAAGTAATAGATTATGATATTTAAGTAATATAGCCATATTAAAAGTTTAGGAAAGAAATTTGGACCAATATAATTCCTTTAATGAATTGAAAGTGATTTATTAGTTTTTATAATTTTTATGAACAATGTTAAATCACTTTAATTTTACTCAGAGAATTTTATTCAAATAATAACAGTTTGAATTAAAATGCAATTTGTTGTACTAACATCTTAAATTCTTTAAAAATATATTGCTTTGGTGTGAGCTGAAATTTTATTGAGATGTATTACTAACATTCTATGGGATGTCTATCTGAATGCTGTGAATATGTGTTGCTCCAATTGTTTAATAAATAAAGCTGCCTGTTTTACAACTATAAATTCATATAGTATTTCAGCTTATTTTCTAAAATATACTTACTTTACTCTTTCCTTCATGTCTTCATGTAATTAGTTGGACTGAAAAATTAGAAGCATATACATGTGTGTGTGTGTGTGTGTGTGCTTTTTGTCTTTTATACATCAAATTTGTTCTAATATGTTATATTTTAAATAAATTTATAGTTTTGTTTATTTTGTAACTAAATATATGCTGTATATATATTTAGTCATCTAATTAAAATTGTTTACCATTCAGAAAACCTTTTTAAATTACAAGACATATATTTCAACTCATCTACCAAACTTTCATTAATTTAGCATATTCTAAAGTTTTCAGATTTTTACTTCTTTCTAAAAATTATGCTGTACTACTGAAAATAACTTAATTAGAAAGTAATTTTCTATTGTATTTCAGCTTGACCTATGTCTTTGTGGTACAACTTATATTTTAGATTTGAAGTCCAATACACAGACAGTTTTTAACTGTCAGTTGTNGTGCATCTGGTAGGAGATAGAATGAAACTCTTATTTTTATTTCTCCAGTAGACCTAAGGGTAGCTGAGGAACATTTATGTTCAAATTCCTGAATATTTATGGATAGCATTATTTGACAGAAAACATCACTTAAAACACAATATAGGAAAGATTTCAAGAACAGATCATGTGAACTACTTCAGTGAGCTTAATTATAAATTGCACACACTGTGGAGACTCATATGTAGAAGCTTATGTGAAGTAGGAGGCAAAAATTGAATTTTCAGAGCCATAGACAAATTCCTACCTAGGGCTACTTGAAGCTGGAAGAAGTAAAGGAAGATCCTCCTCTCAGCCATCCCAAGGCACCCAGGTATGGTGGCACCCTCATTTCTAAATTACTTATCTAATAGCCTGAACCTCCCTTTTTGATGCACAGGAGAACCAGAAAACACACTAACAGAATTTTAGCACTAAGTCCCTAGCTCTGGGTATCCTACGTTGTTAGGTAACCTAGTACATTACTCCAAAATGAAAGCAGAAGAAGGATAAGAAAGAAAAAAAAGACTGATCTTTTCTTTTTCTTTTTAATTTTAAACATGCCCACACTGCCTAGATGGATAGCTCAGAGACCTAGGGTAGAACCAAAAGCAACTNGAAAAACTAATAAAACAAAAAACAAAACAAAACAATGAAACAATTATTAATGATATTGTGCTATACTCGTAGATCAGTGCCTTGTTAAGTCACCATCAGAGAGGCTTCCCCTGGCAGCAGATGGGAACAGGTGCAGAGACCCACAGCCAGACACTATGATGAAAAAGAGAATCTAAACTTGAACTCTTCCTTGAATCTCTCNCTTCAGAGATGAAGGAACCTAGTGGAAGAATAAGAGAGATTGTAGAAATCAGAGGTCATGGAAGACACCAGAGAACATGGCTAACTGAATCAAATGAGCAGGACTCACCTGGACTTACAAAGACTGAGTCAGTAAGCATGGGACCTGCATGGGTCTACACCAGATCCTCTACATATATATTAGGACTGTTAGCTTGGTGTTTTAGTGGGACTCCTCACAGTGGGAGCAGGTTTGTCTCTGACTCTTTTGCCTGCTCTTGGGACTTTTTCCCTCGTATTGGGTTGCCTTTTCCATCCTCAATTTGAGGGCTTTTGCCTTGTTTCATTGTATCTTGTTTTTGTACTATTTGGCTGTAGTCTCTTGGAACCCTGCTCTTTTTTTAAGAGAAAATGGAGAAGGAGTTAATCTGGGGGAGAGGTGAAGTAGAGGCCAGTTGGGAGGAATGGCGGGAGGGGAAACTGTGGCTGGGATGTATTTTTTGAGAGAAGAATTTATTTTCAATAAATAGTGAAAAAACCATTTTATCTATCTATCTATCTATCTATCTATCTATCTATCTATCTATCTATCTATCTATCTATCTATTTATCTAGCTATCTAGCTATCTGTCTATCTATGCAGATGTACTTGTACATGCCAAAGCCTATATGCAGACATCGACCATGTCTGGACTAGGGGTTGATTCTCATAGTCAGCTCCAGGCACAGGACCTTCTAAGTCATCTTGCCAGACCATTGGAGAGGACCTTTAACTGGCATGGCCACACAGGAAGATCAGAAAAATATCCACTGACCAAAGATTGGTCTTTAGATTCTAAAAAAATCTTTGAGATTTTCTACAAAAGGGGGAAAAAAAGTAAAATGGGGAGGGATTTATAGCTGGGAACATTGCTTTATAGTTTGGTCAGGATGGAGAGAGATTGGCTCCTATCTCAGGACTGCTCTGTGAATCTCCAAGAAAACTTTAACTTATTGGGAGCAACTGAGTGCGCATATTGAAATAATTGCTCCTTGGTAATCATCCTCAGTTCCATGCATAGAATAAGATCATATTTAAAAGCAATCTTATCAAGAGGAAATCTGTTCTATAGGCTCACCAATGCTGGAGGTTAGTTTTAATTTTTCTTTTTGTTTTTCATGGGGATATTTATAAATGATATCAGTTGTCCCTGAAATCCAAGATATCCACAGGGAAGAATGACTAGTTTGGACTAAAAAAAAATGTCAAGAAGTTTAAATAGAATATGGAAGGGCAGGTTGGAAATCTCAGGCATGAGCTGATATTACTGTCCATAGACAGAATGCTTGCTTCCTCCAANACTCCGTTGATGTACTCACACATTATTTCACCTGAAGGAATTCTGCCTATACAAATTAAATGAGATAATCTCTCTTGCTTAACCTCAACTAATTACAGGCTTGAATCACAGATTCCAAATAACTATACAGTAAAACCTCGATTAGTGCTCAGTTGAATAGATGAGGGTTGCCATCTGGCCTGCTTGACACATAAAACTAACTGTCATAACCCTAAAAGAACATTTTAAATTACAGACCATAAAATAAGGCATGGTTTAATTATACTTATCTTTATTTTTCTTCTTACCAGATTAATTAACTATAATTATTCTCAATTAAATATAAGGCTGTGGAGAAGAGACATTCAGAGTTGTTAATGAGTAGACAGAATTAAAATCAATGTGTGATATGAATGCCTTCCTCTGTACTCTTCTGCCTCAAGATATATGTGACAGAAGTAATATATATAATTAATTATATTCCTAAAAAACATTTGACAACTATATTTCTTATACATGGATTTATTTTGCCTTCAACAGCTGCTTTGATAACTTGAGCTGATATAGTTTTCATTTTCTTATGTTTTATTTTATATTTTATTTTTAACATCTTTTGTTAAAAATGTTCTTGNAGGGTTTCTCTGTGTAGCTTTGTGCCTTTCCTGGAACTCACTTGGCAGCCCGGGCTGGCCTCGAACTCACAGAGATCCACCTGCCTCTGCCTCCCGAGTGCTGGGATTAAAGGCCTGCGCCACCACCGCCCAGCTAACATAAATTCTTAAAAATAAACAAATGGGTTATTACTGTGTGCTTTGTTGCTATAGTTCTGTACAGAATCATATGTGTGTGTGTGTGTGTGTGTGTGTGTGTGTGTGTGTGTGTGTATGTGTGTATGTTTGTGTGTGTATGATATGTGCATGAAGTAGACATGGATGACAGAGGAGGGCACTGTAGGGTGGATGCCCTAGAGATGGAGTTAAAAGTGGATATGAGCTGCAGGATTTGGGTGCTAGGAAACGGACTCTGGCCCTCTGCAAGAGTAGCATGTACTTGTAACTGCTGATACATATCTCCAACCAATTTAACCATGTTTTTCTAATGTTCTTCCTTTTGTATCTGTCTTGTCTGTCTGTCTGTCTCTGTCTGTCTGTCTTTTTGTTTCTCTCTCTCTCTCTCTCTCTCTCTCTCTCTCTCTCTCTCTCTGTGTGTGTGTGTGTGTGTGTGTGTGTGTATGTGTGTGTATGGTCAACAACAAATATGTAGAAATCTGAAGACAGACTTTCTGAGTTGAATCTCACTTTACTCCTGGAGAGTCGGTGTCTGTCTTGTTTTCGGTGTTGTACTACATGCTGCAGGTTGGCTGGTTCATGTACTTTTGGCTAATACTCCTTTTCCAATTCCCATTTCATAGTAATAATGCTGAGATTCCAGATGCATCATGCTCCACCCAGTGATTTTTCCCGAATTTCTGGGATATAGCTCAGGTTGTCAGTTTCAAACAAGCTGAACAAGATCACCCCCCTTTCTCATCTTAATGCCATTAAAATAGATCTAAGGGCAAACTTAACTGCCCCAAATCCATATTGTGCATTATTTTTTGTTTTCCTGTATTTTTCTTGAGACAAGGTCTCAATATGTACTCTTGGCTGGCCTGGAACTCATTATGTAGATCAGATTGACCTAGAACTCACAGGTATCTGCTTATGCCTGGCTCCTGAGTGGTGAAATTAAAGGTGTGTACTGTCACACTCAGCATAACTTGCCTTTTTACTCCTTAATTTATTTNCTTATAAGTCAAAATACTACAGACAATTTCACTACTTATATTTTTAAATTACCATCATCTAGGGGTTTCTTTTATTGCCAATATAATATTTTTATATATCTCACATTATTTATATATATTTACATCCTAACTTGAGATTGCCCTCCATCCTCTTCTTCCATCCTTCCCACTTTCTCTATACCTTCATCTCCTCCAGCCCCAATATATTCTTCTTCTTTTTCTGTTTATAAAAATGCAGGCCTTCCATGGATATCAACAAAACATGGCATATCAAGTTGCAGTAAGACTAAGCACCGCCCCATGTATTGAGCCTGGGCAAGGCAACCCACTATGAGAAATAGGGTCCTAAAAGCCAGTAAAAGAGAGACAGCCCCTGCTCCCACTGTAAGGAGTCTCACAAAAAAGTCCAAGTTATGCAACTATTCCATATATGCAGACAGCCTAGGTGCAGGCTTCCTGGTTGTTGGTTTAGTCTCTAAATTCCAATGAGCCCATGTTAGTTGATTCTGTGGGATTGTTGAGACATCATTGAACTCTTTGTCCTCTACACTCATCTAAGAAATTTACATTGACATATCTTTCTACTGTAATAAAACTTTTATGTTTATGTAAGTTAATATCAAAATTTTATTTTNTTTTTTCAATAGCCTATAGTTTTTCAAAAACCTGTACTCTACAAAATTGGAAAATCTAAAAGAAAAGGCCAACTCTTTTGATAGATAGCATATACCAAAATTAAACCAAGATCAGTTAAACAATTTAAACAGATGTATAATCCCTAAGCAAATAGAAACAGTCATTAGAAGTCTCCCAATGAATAAAAGTCCAGGGCCAGATGGTTTCCATGCAGAATTACACCAAACNTTCAAAGAAGAAATAATACCAGTACTCCTCAAAATATTTCTCAAAATAGAAACAGAGGGAACATTGCCAAAATCTTTTCATGAGGCCACAGTTACTCTGATACCCAAACCACACAAACACTCAAAAAAGAAGGAGGATTACAGACCAATTTCACTCACAAACACTGATGCAAAAATACTCAATAAAGTACTCACAAACCAAATTCAAGAACATATCAAAAAGATTATCCACCATGATCAAGTAGGCTTCATCCCAGGGATGCAAGGATGTTTCAACATACAAACATCTGTCAATGTAATACACCATATAAACAAAGTGAAAGAAAAACAAACATGATCATCTCATTAGATGGTGAATAAGCCTTTGACAAAATCCAACACCCCTTCATCATAAAGATCATAGAGAGATCAGAGTTACAGGGAACATATGTAAATATAACAAAAGCAGTATGCAGCAAGATGACAGCCAACATCAAATTAAATGGAGAGAAACTCATAGCAATTCCACTAAAATCAGGAACAAGACAAGGCTGTCCATTCTCCCCATATCTTTTCAACATAGTACTCAAAGTCTTAGTTGGAGCAATAAGACAACAAAAGGAGATTAGGCAGATACAAATTGGAAAAGAAGAAATCAAAGTGTTGCTATTTGCAAATGTCATGGTAATATACATAAGTGACCGCAAAAATTCTACCAGGGAATTCCTATAGCTGATTAATGACGTTAGCACAGTGTCTAGATATAAGATTAACTCAAAAAAATCAGTAGNCCTCTTACATACAAATGATAAAAGGGCTGAGAAAGAAATCAGAGAAACAACAACCTTCGCAATAGCCACAAACAATATAAAATATCATGTGGTAAGTATAAACAAGCAAGTGAAAGACATGTATGTCAAGAATTTCAAATCTTTGAAGAAAAAAATTGGAGAAAATATAAGAAGATGGAAAGATCTCCCATGCTCATGGATTGGTATGATTAACATAGTAAAAAATGGCCATCTTACCAAAAGCAATCTATAGATTCAAAGCAATACCTATTAAAATTCCAACACAACTCTTTACAGACCTTGAAAGAACAATACTCAACTTCATATGGAAAAAACAAAAAACCCAGGATAGCTAAAACAATCCTGTACAATATAAGAACTGCTACAGCAATAACCCATCCTGATTTCAAGCTCTATTATAGTAATAAAAACAGCATGGTATTCGCATAAAAACAGAAACAATGATCAACGGAATCTTATTGAAGATGCAGATATAAATCCACATGCCTATGAACACTTGATTTTTGACAAGGAAGCCTAAATTGTACAATGGTGAAAAGAAAATATCTTCAGCAAATGGTGCTGGCAGAACTGGATATAGGCATGTAAAGAATGCAAATAGAACCATATCTATCACCCTGCACAAAGCTCAAATCTTAGTGGATCAAAGACCTCAACAAAAAACCAGTTACACTGAGTCTGAGAGAAGAGAAAGCAGGAAATAGCCTTGAATGCATTGGCACATGAGAAACTTCCTAAATAGAACACCAGTAGCAGAGACATTAATATTAACAATTAATAAATGGGACCTCATGAAACTGAAAAGCTTCTGTAAGCCAGTATAATATCTTTAATCATAGTGTGATTGTAAAATTCAATACAAACCCAAAATTGTGTGGGAAGCAATGGTAGGAAGATTGGAAAGTGGTGAAATGTATGTGGGAGGTAAGAAGTTCAAAACACTTTGTATGGAATTCTCAAGGATTAATAAAAGTAAAGAATAAAATTAAATCTACGCAACTAAGAAAAAATAACTGATAAGAAGTGTATGTACATTTTAATTAATTTTCATTGTGCATTGTAATACTTGAAAATCATATTGTAAAGGGGTGGATATGTGTAATCATCTAAATATGAAATTAATACTTTAAAACATAATTATTATACTATACTGTAGAACATTTATGTGTAGGTAACATGCCATGCTTTAAACAGGCTTTTGTAAATATGTATTGATTATGTGACTGCCTTGCTGTATTTGAAATATTCTTTGCCTAAATGATTTACAAGGTAATTATAAACAACATATAATAAATAAACATTAGAGNAGGTAGTCATTTAACACTCTAGAACATTTAGAANTCCTAAAGCTATCATTCCATTACAGAAGCAACACATTATATCTACTACACATAATTATTTATAGAAAAAAATATTGATATTTGTGTAAAGTCAATCATTTATATTTATTCCAAAGCAGCAAGCAGATAAATCTAGATCAGTCAATATTGACTATAAATAAATAAGACAGGNATGGCTTAAGTTAAAGATTATAGAAGTGTTTTCCTTTGGTAATAAAACTGATTAAAAGTAGGTACCATCTGAGTGACAATATTAATTAAAGGAACAGCAAGTAAGGAACAGTCAATTAGAAAAGACGTTAAAGCTATTAAAATCCTATTAGCTCAAGAGAGTTTGAGGCTCAGAATATAGCTCAGTTTGTCAAGTGTTTGCTGTACAAGCATGGAGATAAAGTTTGATTGCCTAGAACTCACATAAAAGCTGGACATGGCAGCACACATCTGTAATCCTAGTGCTCCTATGACAGGATGTGAAGTGGAACTCAGACATGACTGGAATCCATAGGGAACAAACTGGAATAACTTCTGTGAGAAAAAAAGGATGAAGACAAGACTGATACTTGAATTTGTCCCCAAACCTCTACATGTGTACTGTGGCATGCATGTACCCATTCTCACAAATTTAAACACATATACATTCATACAACAGGCAGTCATAATAGACAAAACATAAAGGGGTGGGAGGGACTAACTAGAACTCTTTGTCTCTCTTCCCTTCCAAANAAATGTGAACATATTAAATAAATCTCTTTTGGATTTTTTGAAGAAAAGTGTTCAATATGGATTTTAGGGATATAGACTTCAATCCTAAATGTGTAGCACACATACACACAAACACACACACACA
>LZPO01028640.1:0-14700 GCA_001675575.1 Neotoma lepida | reverse complement strand
TCGGGAGGCAGAGGCAGGCGGATCTCTGTGAGTTCGAGGCCAGCCCAGGCTACCAAGTGAGTTCCAGGAAAGGCGCAAAGCTACACAGAGAAACCCTGTCTCCAAAAAAACAAAATATATATATATATATAAACTTAGTAACAAAATTTGTCAGTTTTATATATAAACTGCTCTGGAAATAAGCAAGCCTAGGGAACCCACACATGCAGTTTAATTTCTTGGTATGTTTTCTGGATCCCATGGTACAGATATGCAGAGAACTGTAAGTATGGTGTTAGCCTTTGAGGATCCTTTCTACTGAAACTCAGAGGGATCGGAAAGAATCAAACCATGCAGCTGGTATTGTGGGAGAGTGTGACAATGGCGTAGCAGCTCTGGGTGAGACATCTGTTGGAATCCTGCCTCAGCAGAGCATGTGTGTTCTTTCTTGTGTGTATACTCTGGACCCTTCAGATCATTTCATAAATACATACTTGGATAAGATTTTTAATTGGCCTGACTACACTTTGCATTCGTTATTATTATTTTAGGTAATAGTAATGTTTGTATTCTAATAAGGGAGAGAAAGAAAGCGTGTGGACTTGGGTAGGTGAGGAAGTGGGAAGGACCTGGGAAGGGAAACTGTAACACTGCAATCAGAATATATTGTATGAGAAAAATCTATTTTCAATTGAAAATAATTTTAAAAGATGGCTCAGTGGGTTAAAGGTGCTTGCCTTCAAACCTGAAATCCTGAGTTCAGTCCCTGGGGCTCACATGATAGAAGTAAAGAATCAAGCACCACAAGTTGTCCTCTGACCTCCATGTACATATACTATGGCATATGTAACTACACACATGTCATATACACACACATACATACACATAAATACATAAATATATAAATTTTAAAATGAAGTAACATGGAGATAATAGCCCTCCCTACTTCACAGGTTATTGTAAGAATTATGGTAATATATACGTGGTACGCCAGGCGGTGGTGGCGCATGCCGTTAATCCCAGTACTCGGGAGGCAGAGGCAGGCGGATCTCTGTGAGTTCGAGGCCAGCCTGGTCTACAGAGTGAGTTCCAGGAAAGGCGCCAAAGCTACACAGAGAAACCCTGTCTCGAAAAAACCAAAAATATATATGTATATGTGGTACAGTTAGAATACCATTTTGTGTATGGCAAACAATTTGTTTGTACCATTGTTGTTTATTGGCCTTAGACTCGTGTAGAATAAGATCCTGATCCCTCCTTGAATCTGCTATGATTTGACTATGACCATATGCTATCTACATAGGCCTTTCCCATGGTCAGAGCCTGTGAAATTACTGAGAAGGTGCTGCTGGTTGAGCAGCACTGGAATTTATGTCTTCATTATATCTCACACTCACCACCTACACCGTTTAGGGTCAAGTGTATCTTTCCTTACAGAAGGCAAAGTTAAGATAAAAGATGAAGAAAGGGGAACAGGAAAGCAAATATTGGTGCTTTAGACACATTAGGCAGCTTGGAAGTAAACGTAGAAATGACACTTTCTGACATAGAACTTTAATTTCTCTTTGTATGCTGTGTGGAAACTCATAACAATGTTTTCCAGCACTTCTCACACCTTTTTATCTAAACCTTTCATTGTATCTGCTGTCAAAATCCAGGCCCCACCCACCGTAAGAGAGCCCTGTAATCTGCTTCCCTCTTCAATCTCCCAAGAACATTTATTCATCTGAGTTGCAGAGAAGATGCACCTTGAGGCTGCCATTCAAACACCTGCAAATTGTGGGAGAGTTTCATATGCTGCTAGGTTGCTAGGCTTCACTTACTTCCTAAGGATCCTCAGGCAAGGAAAGAATTTAAGTGAAAATGTTGACAGTAGNTCATTATTCTTCCAAATTCTTTCAGAGCGAGTGTGATCCTATTCTCTGGGAACCTTACCTGGGTTTGACACAGTTCAGTAAAGAATGCTTTCTGTGTGATGTTCTGAAGGAAGAACGGANATGTATTGCAACAGGCAGTGGTTGAGGCAGGAGATGGGTTTGTGTATCAGCATCCACTAGTGATAGGATTACAGTGGTCTTTAGGGAAGAGAGATTGATGGGCCAGCTCCTCTTGGCCAGGTCCAATTTGATGGAAGAAGTCCTTGGCTCTGTCTGTCAGCATCTGGTACTCTCTGAACATGGTATAAAGTGTGGGACTCCTTACTGAAACTGAGCATTGAGATAGGGCCAAGAAGGATGCATGGGTACGTACACTGGCTTCGTACTGCTCTATGATAGACAGAGGACACTGATGAAGTAAAAGCCCTAAACTCTATCCTCTCCTTCTAATACAGAACAGCCTGTTTCCTCATTTCTCCTGAACTATTTTTAATGGTTAGTCCAAAAGTAACTTACAGGTTTTGAATCTCTTATGTATTCAAATACTTTCTTTGGTAATATTTTTTGGTAATTCCTTGACCTTTTGTGTGGCCTTTAATTTTGTATTCTTTGATTATAAAATACAGTACTTAAATAGAGATGGAAATAGTGATTTCTATAGAAATCATTATGTTTATGCAGTATTATAAAATAGCTCACTATATTATCTGAGAAAGCTGTACCAAGTTTTAAATCTAGAGATAGACATAATTAAAGTCCTAAAAAGAGTAAATACAAGGGAATGAGGGTTTTCATAACAACAACAATCCTGATTTTCCTCAGGTTATACCACAAAATTTTAGCCTTTATGACACTACTGTTTTGTCTACATTGTATTTCAACCAATGGCCATTTTGTGTATCGTTGCTGAAATTTTTGCTTCGCCATTTGTTCTTGAGATTTAGTTTGTGTGAACGTGTTTTCATCCAGTATTGGGATGCTAAACTCATACTGTAGGGTGCAGTTTTCATAAGAACAAACAATTTTAAAGGGATTTCTATAATTTAAAATAACTCAGACTTATACCATATTGAGAACATAAGCACATAGGACAGTGGTTCTCAGCCTTCCTAATGCTGTGACCCTTTAACACAGTTCCTCATCTTGTGGTGACCCCCAACCATAAAATTATTTCATTGTTGCTTCATAACTGTAATTTTGCTACTGTTATGAAACATAATGTAAATATCTATTATTCAAGATATCTGATATGCATACCCCAAAGGGATTACAACCCACAGGTTGAGAACCATTGACATGGGAGAAGGTGAAAATTCGGCCAGAAATTTAGCATTTTTGAATCTGTCTTTCCAACCTCTTTTCCATGAGAGTCCTTTATTTATAAACATGGCACAATCTGTGTAATGTCCCATAATCTGTATTTTGCAGCTAATACTCCCTTGTACTTTCAAGTTTCCAGCTATTTAAGACAGGATTAATACTACTATTTTGTAAATGACCACATTTAATTTACTGTTATGTAATTTCTGATATTATAGTTCCTGTAAATGTCTTTATATTAAATATTATATCAGTTCTTTATCAGTGATTCCTAGAATAAGGATGAACCCTTCCACAGGTTTTTATATGTTCTATTAGTTTGGGTCCCTGGAGTTTGTTTCTGTTCTACCCTTCTTCTCAATTATCCAGTTCCTTGTGTGCTGATCTTTGTTATTAATATTTAGCCAAAATTTTAAGTGAATATATCCCTGTTATTTTAATTTTCAGGTTTTTATTATAAAGAGGGAATAGATCAGGCTGTCTTTCCTTGTTTTAGAAGAGACTTTATGTTTCTATCCAATAATAGTTTTTCTTTCAATTCCAATTTTTTAGCAATTCCAATGTACTAAAATTCTGTTCTCACAACCTAAATGACTATCCATATAAAATTAAGCAATCTGTTTCCTACTAGTGAGATAACATGTATTTTCCCTTCACTGGTAAATAGATTTTAAAAAAAATCATAAATACACCTGTACTGAGTACTTAAATGGTACTGTAATTAATGCTTGACTAGCAGAAAGGACCAGATCAGGGAAAGTCTCTGTAGTGCAAATGGCTTAGGTATGGGAGCCACATCTCAGTTTCAGTATATTTTTATTGAAAATAGTTTTTTCATACAATGTTCCCTCATCTCTTCAACCAATCATACCAAACTATCCATCCATCCAACTCCGTGCCTTCTTTCTCTCTCTCTCTTTAGAAAACAGACAAATAAAAAAGACAAACAAAATGAACAAACTAATAAAGAAAGAACATACACACCCAGAGACACACACAGGCACACACAAAAAATCCAGTTAGTGGTGATAAGAAGAGACCAGCATCATTGAGGTGAAATCTTCCGGGAAGTGTTTCCCTCGGGATCAGTGAGCATAAGCTCTGGTCCAGAGATGACTTGGGCCAAAACGTGGTCATGTGTAAAAATCTCGCAGATGATACTGGTTTTGAGGGATGAAAGGGTCATAGAGAACAGCTGAGGCTTGGCACTGTGAGAGGCCAGAATAGGCCACTGGTGAAGGTGGAGCCTCAGTAGCAGTTGAAGTTCCAGGATTGAAAGGGTTGTTCAGTGAAGTTAAGGCTTGGCACCATGAAGTGTTCCCAAGAGGGGCTATTGGCAAAAGTGCAGCCCCCAGAATTTTGCAGATACCAGTCGAGCTGCCTCAGCCTCGAGACTCACTGTGTGTGCTGTAGCAAGCCTTTTGGAGCCAAGAAGACTGTGAGTGAATCACAGACATTGGACACTAAGTTATTTGCACTGTTAGAGTTCATTTTGTTGTTGTTGGTTTTGTTGTTGTTGTTGTTGTTGTTCAGATTGTGACTCTGCCCTGGTTCTTCCCTCTTGGAATAAGAAAGTATTTAATTTATTTTGATTTGACAGCAACCCATAGTTGAGAGACTGAGAAGTTTTAAAAAGACTTTGGATTTTTAAATAGACTTTAAAGCGATTTTAAAGAGATTGAACTTTTAAAATATTCAAATTTGTAAGAGCTGGGAGTTTTAAGGTTTTTAATATGTTTTTTATATGGTGATATTTATTAATACAAGATTTGGGGGAATAAACAAAAAAGGAAAAGTTGTTGTCAACTAATGTTGTATTGGCATATCAAGTTGACAAGGGGTCAGGTGTCCTGGCTAGTTTTTATGTCAACTTAACACAAGCTAGAGTCATCTGAAAGGAGGAAATCTCAATTCAGAAAATGCCTCCATAAGATCCAGCTGTAGGCAAGCAATAGGGCATTCTCCATTAGTGATTGATGTGGGAGCGTTTAGCCCTTTGTGGGTAGGGACACCTCTGAGTTGATGGTCCTGGGTTCTATAAGAAAACAGGCTAATAAGCAAGCCATGAAGTACAAGCCAGTATGCAGCACCCCTCCATGGCCTCTACATTGGTTCCTGCCTCCAGGTTCCTGCCCTATTTGAGTTCCTGTCCTGACTTCCTTTGATGATAAACAGTAATATGGAAGTGTAAGCCAAATAAGCCCTTTCCTCCTCAGGTTGCTTCTGGTTATGATTTCATCACAGCAATAGTAACCCTGAGTAAGACAGAAGGCAGGTTTGTTTCTTCCCACTTTGTAAGGGTAGAATTGAGAGGTCAGATGGCTTCAAAATTCATTTAGCTTAGGAGAATAAGACTATAGTTACTGTCTTCATAATTCAATGCCATAATGTTTTCATTTACAACCTTAGAATTAATTGGATTTTTTAGTTCAAAGATAAATAAACATTTTAAATGATTGAATGAGTGAATCTGATAAAATAATTCAATAAGATAAGCTAGGTGAATTTAAATAATTAAGCAGACAAGCCCTGTTTCTTTATCAGTGTCTTGATATATGGAGTCAATTATGCCACATTTACAGTGACCTAAAAATACCACCTAGCAGAACAAGTAAATTATTGATTAGAGTGTCACTACAGTAAAGGTCAAAAAATGACTAGGGGGAAAACTTACCGTAGATACGAGATTCAAGACATTTGCTGTACAATGTTTTTGGTGTCCTAGGCTTTCGGTATTATGCTATTGTATACAGTTATTTTAAAAGTCACTAATGTTTTGAATGTATGCAATCACTTAGCAACATTTCCAATGCTAATATGCATGCTTTGTGTTTTTTTCTTTTAAGATAATACAAGATGCTTAGAGTATAGAATGTGAATGTGTTAACAGTCATTTCCTGCACACTTTGGGAAGATATCATTGTAACATGAATCTTAAATGGTCTTATTAATAAAAAACTTAGTGTCAGCTATTGAGGTAAATTTTGAATAATCAGAGAGACAGAACAAGCCACAGCCAACCTCACCTTGTCAACTTCTCAGCTGATCTTGTTTCCTCAGACTGCAGGCTTCTGAGTCCTCACCCAAATGACTCTCAGCTCAACTGTTGTTCAAAACCTGAAAGCTTAAGAGGCCTCTAGTTCCTAGTCCTCACACCTTATATACCTTTCTGCTTCCTACCATTACTTCGTTGGATTAAAGGTGTGTGTCTTTTCCAAGCAAAAACATGAGATCTCAAGTCCTGGGATTAAAGGTGTGTACCACCATGCCTGGCTGTTTCCAGTGGCCTTGAACTCACAGAGATCTGGATGGACCTCTGCCTCTAAAATGCTAGGATTAAAGACATGTGCTACCACTGCCTAACCTCTATGTTTAATCTAGTGGCTGTTCTGTTCTCTGACCCCAAATAAGTTTTATTAGGGTACACAATATTTTAGGGTACACAATATAATCACCACATATCATTAAAAGTTAAATTTACACAGGCAAATTGGGCTTGTATACATAGCTAATCGGTTTGACGGCATACATAGTACTGTCAGTAGAGAATGCTGTTCAGTAACTACATTTGGTCTTAGCCTTCCCGGAAGGAGCTCTCCACTCACTGTGGTGCCATAAAAATTTCATGAGCCAACATAAAGTAATATGCTAATGACAGGCTGCTTACCCAGTGAGCAGGTGCATACAGTGTGTTTTCATCTCGGGTCCACCTGTTACATGGGGTCAGGCATACCTTCTGAGTTGGCCTTCTCTTTCTCCCCCCCATTAGTTTCACCTGAACCAAAAATGGTGAGTGAGAGTCATCACGAGCGCCTGGCTGCCCCGCCAGTCACCACTGCTGCCACTGTTGTCCCACATAATGCCACCGAACCAGCCAGTCCTGGGGAAGGAAAGGAGGATGCCTTTTCAAAGCTGAAGGAGAAGTTTATGAATGAGCTGCATAAAATCCCATGTGAGTACCCTATTTTCACTTGAATAAAAAGAAAACAATTGAACCATCATTAGACTGATTGGAAAATCAACAGAACTCAATATACTATTCCTCATAGTAGTATTATATGGTACTCCAATTATAAATGAAGTGATTTTGGAAACTAATATGATTTTTTTCTTTAACTGTGTTTTAAAAATAATAGCATAGCTTATAACAAAATTTTATATATTGTATTTAATGTAGTTGGTCCTTCATTTTCTGTGTCTCTGAGAATAGTAACGCCTATATGTTGTGTTGTGTGTAGTTTAGATTTATATCGATGGAGTTGTTATATAGGAAAGATTGTATTAGCTGATATTTTCTGATATTACAAGTTTGATTTTCTTTCCTTTGTTAATAGTTTTTAAAACTTATTTTTCTTTCATTAATTTTTCAAAAGTTCTCACCTACTTTTAATATTTTATTTGTCAGTAAGAAACACAAAGCCTATAGCTAAGCTTACTTGAGTAAACATAGCACAAATCTAATCAATGATATTTAGTTTTTCAAATTTTATTTGTATATTTACAAATATGCTTACTGTGTATATAATACAATATTTTGAACTATAAATACTGTAAATTGATTAAATCTCACTAAGTAGCACATTGCAGTACCTCACATAGAACCATTTCTTACTGAGAACAACATCCATTGTCTTAACATAACTCAAGATTAATGTGGCCCATGTTGTGTAATAAATTTCTTGAACTTACTTTCCCATCTAAATCAAAGTTTGCATCCTTTGACCATTTCTCCTACTTGCTCCTCAACCTCCTAGCCCAGGTCATTTGACCTCCACATGTGCTCTGTGACACGTGTGAGCATGCACACATACACACACACACACACACACACACACACACACTACATTCACACACAGTAATAATGATAAATAAAATAAATGAAGGTTAATGTGGAGTATTTTCTTTCTTAGTATTATAAATAGGATTGTTTTGGTTTATGTTTGAGNTAGTGCGTGTAAATAATACTCGTCTTTATACATTAATGTTGTGTTCATTTAACTTCACTGAGTGCATTCATTACTTCTGAAAGTTTGGTAATGGAATTTTTAGGTCTCTTTATATAATCATGTCATGTGCAAACAAGGAAGATCTTTTCTTCCTGCCCACTTTAGATGTCTGTTATTTGTTTTTCTTGCCCTATTAGTGTGGTTAGGACCTGCCATGCTAAGTTGCATAAAAGTGTAAGGATATCCTTGCTTTTTACATCTTAGAAGGGATATTTTTATGTATTACCTCTGGGGCTGTCATGTGTGCCCTTTATCATATTTAAGTATAATCCTTCTATACATATTTTGTTCACTGTTTCTTATTCTGAAAGAATATTTGATTACTTTTTAATTATTTTTTCTTTTGAAATAATCATATTGCTTTACCCTTTATCCTGTTAATGTGATCAGTTGTATATTTCTTCATGTATAAAGATTGAACCGGCCTTGCCACCCTGAAGTTAATCCAAAACCATCATGGTGATTAGTCTTTTTTACATGCCACTGACTCGGTTGTTCAGGAAAAGCCCTGGACACAATTCTTATGACCAGAAGTATTGATTGGCATATAGTAGTCTACTATGGGTTTTTTGTTTGGTTGGTTGGTTTGGGTTTTTGTTTGTTTGGGGGTTTTTTCTTTGTTTGAGGGTTGGTTTCTCTCTCTCTCTGTCTCTCCTCTCTCTCTGTCTCTCTGTCTCTCTCTCTCTCTCTCTCTCTCTCTCTCTCTCTCTGTTTTTTGTAAACTCTTTGGCTTTCATACCAGTGATGCCAGCCTCTTAAAGTTGGTTCAAAAATATTCCCTCACAAGAGCAGCAGAAGTGGAATCTGTGTAGCAGGAGGCACAACATATTAGGGCCTGAGGATGACTTGGATGCACGCAATGAAATAAAATGTGTCTTTTAAGAAGAAATGATAAACACGCTACTGGAATATTCCAGATGGAAGATAACATTTATAAACTTGTATCTATAATAACTTCTCATGCCTCAAAGATTAGAAATGTGTTGCTTTGTCCACACTATTCACAAATTCAACTTCCTCTGAAGCACACGCTAACAGGGTCGTTGGTGATGACTTCTCAGCAGGAAGCCCCATAAGGGAAGAGCTGGAGATGGAGAGATGGTCTAGTAGCTCAAGCCCTTGAGTAAGAAAAACAAGATCTCAGTTCCTTTTTTGCTCTGCTGCTCAGCTAATGGACTGATATAAAATTGAATGTGCTTTTTATGTAACTTTAATGTTAGAAATTCAATATATAAAACATATGCATGCATTATAGATATAATCTCGGGATTAAAGAATATTTTATCCAAATAGTTGCCATAAGAGAAATGTGTCATAGTAAATCAGAGAAAACAATGGAAGAAACAGTGAGACACATCTCCTGCCTTGTGTGCAACCATCTCCTCTAAAAGAGTAAATAGTATGAGACACGTAGCAAGCCTGATAACCATCAGACTGAAATGTGCACCCAGTTAGCATCCTAATTCATTTCCTCATCTCATCACCTCATATAGTGTCCTTGTCCTCCAACCACAGTATTTACAGTTGCAACCCCCATTTAGCTCATCCATTGTTGCCAACATTTCTTCTCCCTAACTCTTGCTCATTTTCTCACTATGTTATATAGCACTATCTACAATAACAAGCATTCCTTATTACTTGGTTTTTAATTACTCTAGATCCCTCCAAAATAATAAAAGTTCTGTGAGGGAAGTAAGTTATATATGTTTTATGAGTAGATATGTCATTCATGGTGACTGGTACATAGAAGGCTCTTCANATATACTGAATGAATGAATGAATGAATGAATGAATGAATGTATGTCAATTCAGCTTATATCCTACACATTCCCTCTTAGGCTCTGTAGCCTTAAGATGCTAGAAAAGTAAAACACAGATATTTACATCGCAAGTGTTAAAACTCTGTTTCCGTTCTTACCAATGCCATTCACTTTTAAAAAGCAAAATATTGCCATCTTTATGATGTCCCCTGCTTCTTTCCCACAAAGATTCAGTTATTACATTTTTCTCCTCTCTTCATCAGTACAAAAATAATCAACTGGAAGAAAATTACATAGGAAATCCCTTGTTTGGGATTTCACTCACTTGGCTAGCTTTATCTTACTCCTTGCCAAGATATTCCCCCGTCTACATCCCTTTACTAGGTACTAAAAATGAGACTGCACAGAGGTGTTTTCCTCCAAAGAGGTTTACTTGTGACCTGCCCCCTAAAAGACTAGAAACGTGAGGATCCCCTAAGACCTATGCAAAGTATTAGGTTGTTAGTGTTTTCCTGGCTATTAGAAGATGAAACAAGTAAGTATCTAAAATATTTTAAAAGTAAATAGGTTTTAGAAAATGATATTTTTAATATAGTCATGCAATTCTATTAAAAATGTCTAGCAGTAAATATTCTACATTTTCATTTTAATTCATCAGAGTTTTTACTGCCTGTGTAATTGAGATTTCTAATGGGATTTTTCAGATGGGAAGCAACTATGAGCAAAATAAAACATGTCCCTAACCTCTAATTCCTCTGGGACATATGCTATATAAAGGTTATCACTTTTGACTTGGCATAACACAATAAGATGCTAATGACAGGTAACAAATTAGAATATTAATCGATTTTGGTCTCTGAACTAAATCTTGGCTATCTGGCAGATGTGGTTTTTGCAAAATTGATAGCAAACAGCTTTAGTCTGTCACTTGAAATTCCCACTTGTAAGAAGAGAGGTGTCACAATGGTAAGGAGTGTGCATGTCATTAGTTAGGCAATCTACATAGTCCAGTGTGGAGAATATTCAAACCAGATTGCCTGATGCTATCATCCATAACATTGTGGGCCTTGCATTTGAAAAAAAAAAAAGTGAGAGAGGAAAAGGAAATTGTAAATGCTCTGAGCATTTTTATCTTTCAGTTCATTCTGCACACTGTTATCTAAATGAAGCAGACAAGGATTTCCAGAATGCTTCTTTATTTTGCAACTTTGATTTTAATGTGACTAAGGCCATGGTTGGTTTGTAAAGCATGAACTCGTGTCATCCAAATAGCTACGATTAAGGTTTTGATATTCATGAGCTCCTTGAAGTAGAGTGCACCTCTCCTCACACACAGCAAAATAACCAAATCCTCACTCTCAGTCCAGAATAAGAGTGAGAGGTCTAAGGATAGCTGTGATACTGATGCAGAAATGTCTGGTGATATGTACTTTGATATAGGAATAAACACAGTTTATGGGCATAGACTGCCTGAATCCAAATCCCATATCTACAGCTCAGTGTCTATGTGACCTTGGGCATATTAATTAATCATTTTTATGCATACATTCCCTCCTGTTACAAACATAGGATCTTAAATAGTGTCCTCATCTCGAGGTTGATGAGTATAGGCACTGGCATGTACAGAGTGTAGCAGGATGTCTAACACAGAGGAAGCACACTTTTAATGTTAGCTATTATTAAATTCACTCTGTCGTTTTAACAAGTTTCTAGTTCTATTTTAGAAGAGCCCACTATTCAGGTCAGTCACCCAAACTGAGAAAATTCCAGAAACTTTGAGGCTGAATATATGTGCATTGTACTCTTTAAGCCTGTTTCTGTGGTGCCTGATCCAGGGAAGATGATGGAGGATTTCCACAGCCCCTCATCTTCTTTAACTTTTCTTTTACTTCCCTGCTGACCTTGCCTTTTCTCATCCCCTTTAGCCTACTGTGTGCTTGTAGGTCACATCAGAGAGTGCTCAGCTAAGTTACACACGGCATGGGTGCTAAAGGAATCCAATGTGCTTGTTCCATGCTCTAAACAGTTCTTCCCCTGACCTTGCCTTGGTCAAACTACTTTTCTGTCTTCTCCCTTCACATCTCTACCAGAGTTAAAAACATAACCTGGACCCTGCCTTCTCTTCATGCCCTTTGACGATCCAGTAAACATAACCTGGACCCTGCCTTCTCTTCATGCCCTTTGACAATCCAGTAAACATAACCTGGACCCTGCCTTCTCGTCATGCCCTTTGACAATCCAGTAAACGTAACCTGGACCCTGCCTTCTATTCATGCCCTTTGACAATCCAGTAAACATAACTGGACCCTGCCTTTTATTCAAGCCCTTTGACAATCCAGTAAACATAACTGGACCCTGCCTTCTATTCATGCCCTTTGACAATCCAGTAAACATAACTGGACCCTGCCTTCTATTCATGCCCTTTGACAATCCAGTAAACATAACCTGGACCCTGCCTTTTATTCAAGCCCTTTGACAATCCAGTGCCTCCTGCTCTGATCTCCATCTTCATGCACTGTTAAATTTGTCTTCTTTAAACTCACTGGGTACATCTTGATACAGTAAGAGTTATTGTCAGATTTCATATAGTCAGATATTTCTGCACATTATCACTAATTGGCCACTGTTATCTGACAGCTTCTGGCTCCACCCTGCTTTGCTTATCTTCCTTCTCCCAATTCCTTATTCTCCTCTATAGGCTGATCCTCGTTTTTTCGTTATCATTCATTTCTTAAAATGATGTGATATTTTCCAGGGTGTCATCTTGAACCCACCTCCCTTCTTATTCTGCATACTTGCCATGGGAAGTCTAAATAAGAACTTTTATTGTGATGCTGGCCACGATGAACTCTCTCCACCAACTCTCCACCTGAATGTAAGCCCGTGAACATTATCCTGAAATCTCTCTCAAACCCACTGGCCCTGATATATTAATTTATCATTCAAGACCCAGCTAATTTGTCACTATCAAAATGAGCAATCCCTCATTTCAAAGGCAGGACCGGATGAGGTCCCCTCTTTCCAAAGCTCTCTGTTCAAACCTCTCACCTCTCATGGTTAGCCACAGGGGCTTCCTGCTTGCTTTCCCAGTCAGAGGTCAATTCTCAAAGCCCAAGTACTCACACATCTTTGTTTGTCCTGTACATTGAAAAGGGGCCTGACAACAAGGTGTAATGTAATTGGGATCTGAACAGTACTGCATTGAGGTTATGACCAAGAAAAATCTTTTTCTCCAAAAAGAGGTGGCCTGGAGATACTAAAGCAATTGATACTCAAAGCAAACTGTGTAGATGTCATAGTTCAAAACTTACCATCACACTGAGTAATATGGTCCTTATCCTATGTCTGCAGAAACTGAACCCTGAAAATAAGTTGCAAACTTTTTAAGCCAAGGGTCCTTTTCAAATGCAATGATATATGGACACTGAAAAGTAAAATATGGATAAAGCAAGTCTCAACTACTATTACAGTTCAAGATGTCTTCCTTACTCATCCTCCCATGATATTACATCAGCAGCTCCAAAGACAGCTGTATGGAACACTCTTTGAAAGGGGCAACCTTAAAACTCAGTAGGTAGATGCCTAGTAACTAAGCAGGTAGTGATGATATGATGAGAATAATATAAGCATGTGTACATCAGCGAAGTAAAGTGTACTGGGATAACTTTCTTTTCCCTCATGTGGCTGCAAAATAAAGACACAGTCATTGCCCTGTGTCAATGTCATGAACAATAATGTTAACGTCAAAAAGTCGATTGCAAGGCACAAATGAAGAGACCCTTTAGAAACACAGTGATCCGTGGCATGTGAACAATAATTACTTTACTGATCATCAAATTTACTGAGCATTTAGCATCCCTGTGTGTGCGCTGCATATATGAATCTCCAATAAGCCTCGTGAAAACTGCTAAAGACAGTTACTATTCCCATTGTATAAATAAAAAATCTGAGGCTTTGTTAGATAAGAGAGTTGTCCAAATAGGTTATTTTAAGTAGAGAGTATAGGTGGGGAGGTGTTGTCAGTAGACATTTCCAGTTTTCATACTCGGCCTTATAAGAATGACATAAAGACTTCAAATCCCCTCCACCATAGCTTACTAAATAAAGTATTGAAAACTATTAAGAAACTGTGCACCTGCTCAGAGACAGTCATGTTTTTTATTTATATTGTAAATGATTGAGTACCTGGCGTGTGGTTTTAATATAATCCGTCTTTCCCTGCATCATCACCCAGCTTGATGAGGGAGTAGTTATTTACTTCAGTTCCACGTCCTTCACTCAGGTACACTGTCGTGTTCCTCACCTGGTTGTTTATATTTAAAGCAACACATTCTGGAAATGAACTATCTGAGTCAGCTACCCCACCCTCTGTTGAGTCTGTCCTTCTTCAACTGCAGAGAGGCATGGCTAAAATGTTAAGTGAAATTATTATTAACTTCTAGTAAATAGAAAAATCTGCAAGAAAAAGGCTCAACTCTGATGAGTGTTATTCTCAGAGTAAGAACTTTGTAATATCCACGTCATCGGGACAGTGGTGGAAGTATCTATTGGAAACAGAGACACGGTAGAGATACAGGTTAGAGTTCATCCCAAGCACAAGGCAGGCATCTGCACTTTCACTCAACAAAATTATCCTTCATTGTAGTTTAGCTTATCTACTTAGTTTAGTTCTATCATCATATATAATCACTGTAACTCAAATACTGATTAAAAATACTGCAAATGTATGTATGTATGTATGTATGTATGTGTGTATGT
>LZPO01028639.1:7168-20953 GCA_001675575.1 Neotoma lepida | reverse complement strand
AGACTATTGTAGATGTCAGTCCCTGGTTTTTACAGGCTGGGGGCTTTAACATCCCTGATTAGGAACAGGTTAAGACTGATCTCCAAAAAGCTTTGAAAGACTGTAGTCCTGAGGAATTTCCCATAGCCATTTTCCNGCTATGTAGGCTGNTTAAGGATGCAATCTTGAGCCCTGATGTAAAAGTGAGAGAACAATTGTNCTCTTTAAATAAAACCTTTGCAGAAGTTCAGGAAGAAGAGTCAGTGAAATCTATAAAAGACTTCGAGGAGGGGNAAATTAAAAGCCTTATGAGAAAGGACAAATCATCCAGAATAGATGTCCAAAGAAAAAGAGTAAATTGGCCAATTGGTACATCATATATAAAATTTCATAAGTCTTCTGAAATGTTTGTTTCTGCTCTTCTCTATAGATTTAACACAAATGGTCTTTATGTAGTCCCAGTTCAATTAAAAATTAAAGCTGGCTTTGGAATTGGAGAATGGCTCTCTCCTTCTCTAAACCCAAGCATGTTTGTTAAAAGAAAAATACAAAATCTCTGTATCTTGTCAGAAGAGCCATCTGATATGGGACAGAAGAAAACCAAAAAATTAAGGGACTATTCTCTTGCACTAATTTCAACTCTTGGGTTCTATTTTGATTATTTAAACTCTTCTTAAGGTATGAATTTTATATCAAAATTTATAAGATTGATGTANATATATTTTAAACTTTTGTTATAATATTAATGGTCATATAGAGTACTAATTAATTCTAAAAAAAGGCTTCAGTTAGCTGCCTACACATGTTTTTGTGTTCAAATCTTTATCAGTTTTCTGCAGGGAATCATGACCAGGCCTGACAGCAAATTTGAAGTTTTCAGAAAGATGATGGGGCCCCACAATGATGATTTCACATGGACAATAATACCACTAAGCTGCCAAACATCACCTAAAGATCAGCTCTGGACTAAAACTGCTTAGGACAATCTTGAGATGGCTAGCTAACATGATCCAGCCTCACAGATAATTTGAGTGGGGACTTGAGATAAGCCCTGTACTTTTATGTTATGCAGAGACTGGATAACAAATGATACAGCTACCACTGCAGACTTGACAATTCACTCAAAAATTTTCTTTTCAGCATATCCTAAAAGCAATTTTAAAAACACAATGCCCACATTCCCAAGAGGTGGGGCAGGTGGTTTTTGGCATTACAGTGGGTTTTGGGTTTGGGATAATTTTCATTGTTTAGGATGGTCGATTACAAGTTGTTATTGTTAATAGTCAGAAAAAAGGCCAAATAAAGGAGATTACATTTAAGGTTCTTGTTTGAAAAATAAAGAGGATATAGATAAGAGGTAGATTATTCAACTATTATGATATAGAGAAATGAGAGTTAGTTGTTAGTCATTACAATCAAACTTGTAGTAATATTAGGTGTTTTCAAGGTTAAGCAGAGATGTATTTTAGATAGACAGGTCATCTGCAAACCCTTCAGAGATCTGCAGAATATGGCATTTAAAATGTTTTAATAACTTAGATTTTTTTTTCTTTTTTTATGATCAGGAGACATGTCAGCTCCTGGCAGCACCAATTTATTTCAGAGATGATATGGGCATTGAAGAGACTACATATGGAGTTAACTTTCTTTGTAACAAAAGATAGCCACTGGACAAGAAAGTACCCTCTCATTGACTGCTGACAGTATGCTGTTCAAAATCAACAAGCAGGACACAAAACAAAGCACTACCGATCCTTGTCAAGACAAGTGTGGTTGCAGCTTTGGCAACAGGCATCCTCTAAAGCCAAGACAATATGGCACCATCCCTGAAGTGGCTTTGCAATCTGGAAAAGGTACAGTGCTTCCTCCTTCGAAGGCAGCTGAATAGGCAGTTGACTGATGGCTACTGGTGTGCTGTGGAACAGTAGCTAGAACAATTATTCTTGGAGTAGTAACTAGATTGATGGAGTCTGACCTCTCAATGATAGACTGGCATTTAATAAAGGAAGTGAAGCCACTTAAAACCCGGGAAGAATGGGATGCCAAGGTGAAACCACCCACAAGCTGAGAAGAATGGGAAGCCGAATTCCAAAAACACAAACGATTTCCAGAATTTAAAATCTTGAATCATGACAGGACATTGGTAGAATTCAAGATTATCTGGTACATGGAATACTTGCATTGAATGTGGGATCGAGCTGTAGACCTTGCATACATCCTGCTTCATAAATGAATCTGTCAGATACATTAAGCCTGTAGGCTGAAGATGATGACCCAACGTTTTGAAAAATCTCAGGTGACTTTCCAGGCTGCTGGCTGTTTCAGCCAACTCACATTTTTTTGGGGAAGTTGCCTGTTTGCACTTCCTGTTTTACTAGGTAATATTATTTCCTTCTCAGGTTTCTGAGGGAGTTGAAGAATAGCTAGTTATAGTTATAGTTTTCTGTCTCTTTTAATTTAAAGAAAAGGGGGACTAGATTAGATAGCTATAGTTTTCTGTGTCTTTTAATTTAAAGAAAAGGGGGACCTGTTGGGCCTAGCAGTCTTCCCCGGGGATGAGAAGTGAGAACAGCTTGCAGTTTCTGCATGAACATTGTATTCTGTTCCCTCTAGCTTTGTTTGGCCAAACAGACGCTGAGAACAGGAAGTTCAATCTGTTTACAAGGAGGTTGGAGAGATACATTGTATTTTACCACTGCCCTTGGGTGCTTTCTGTTTAGTGCTGTGGCCATGGGGGGCTGGGTTGTGAGGGACATATAAAGTTCCCCTGAGCTTAAATAAATGGCATCCTTCTTCATCCAAGAGTGACCCATATCTCTTGTGCTTTATTTTCATCTCCAGACCCTTGCCTGCCTTGTGGTCCATAGTGGTGCAGGCACCACAAGCCAGCACTGACAGATCTCTGGTCTTAAGGGCTTCCATCTTGGCCCTGCCCCTGGGGCAGGTCATAGATAGGCATGGCAGTTACTGGAAGCCTCACAAGAGATAGTGCTTTCAGATCAAAGTTGGAACAGCTACCCATTACATCTCCCCCTTCTGTCTAAATAAGAAAGTTCTAACCTAATACAAAACTATATACAATAGGAATGATTATCAAACATTATCCAGGAGGATTAAGGGATAGTGTACTAGACAATATGGAGCTACAACCAACATGAACAACATCAAANAAGTGACACATACTAAAATACTAAAATCCACAGAAATCTGGAGCATAAGNAAATGGCATATTACAGTAGAACCTGAATCTAGTACTTAATACNTTCTAGCTAAGATACAAAAAGATTACAACAGTAACTATCTAGTCTTCAAGACCTGAAAAGGAGTATAATAACACCTGAGAAATGGGAGAAGGATGCAAGCAACTTTCGGGAGTTTTGNCAGAGTAGACAGAGACAGCTGGAAGCCTGGGCAATCACCTAGAATTTCTCAGTATCATTGGTGCATTCAAATTGGTTACAGGGCTAGCTTATCTGTCAGACCATTTTCAGAAGCAGGTTTTTTGAAAGACTATCTTACCCTGTCTTGGCAGAGCTCAATAGTCACTTTTCCTTGTGTCCTGCTTATACCAAAGGGATAGTATTCATACTGTCAGTGGTTGAGGCAAGGGCAGTTCTTTGCCTTAATAGGCCATTTTTTGTGACAANAAGAAGAAAAAATTCCAAATGGAAATGTCTTAGAAGCCCAACATTCTCTCAGGATCAGATTGGTACTGCTAGGAGCAATCGTGTCTCACATCAATGGAATTCTAAGATATCAAAACATTTAAATGCCATATTTTCTAGGTCTATGAAGTGTTTGAAGACTACCTATCTATCTAATATATGTTTTGATAATTCTGAAGAATCTAACTAACATAACTATAGAAATGACAAGCATGAGTGACTATAACTCAGTAAGTCTTCTCTACTAAAATAACTTAAGGACTTGTCATGCTTCACATGACAAGATAAACAGTCTGTAAGCAGATGTACCATAAGAACAATGACCTCAAGATTGTGACAATACACAAAACGGCTTAAACAGATGTAGGAAAGTATATATAGTNTAATATGCAATATAACAAAAATCCTAAATATATATCAATATACAAATATCTTAAACAGAGGTAGAACATATACAGTACAACAAATACAATTTTACATTAGTATCAATATATAAAATATTTCAAACAAAAGTAGAAATATAAGTCTGTATTTATATCAATATACAAATTATCTCAAATAGAAATATAAAAATTGTTTGCATTTGTATCAATATACAAGAATCATATCAGTGCAAATTATCTAAGGCTAATATTCTACTGAATTAGTTTACTAGTAAATATAATAATCTACCTTAATATTATATACCTATATATTCCCCTTTTTCTTTTCTAAAAAAGAATACTGAGTCCAANTTTTATTGTTCTACCCCTAACCCTACAACCATCCATTCATAACCCTGAGAAAATGAAACATTTGGGAGAGGGGCGTCATTTTCTTATAATTACTTCTTGCTGCTTAGGGGGTGATGGTTTCTCTGTGGGGTGCTATAAGAAAGCTTAGATTATTATATNTCAAAAGGGCTATCCATAGAGTCTGCAGCTAGTCTCAGAAATAAATAAGATTGTATGAGATTCTGGCTAGAAGTGTAGTGTGATGGGCCATCTCATCTTAGAACTGTACTAAAGAATTTTCAGTCTGAAGCTGATCATGAGTGATGGTCTTAGGTACCATGGCACCATTCTGGACTAGGTAGAGTTATTGTTGTGGGGCCCCATCTTCCTTCTGGAAACTTCAGAAACTGCTATTGGAGAAAACTTATTTTATACTGTGGAAAACTTGAACATTGTTAATATCAAAATGGAAAGTTTGAATTTAAAGATGACATGACATGTAAGAAGGAATTCCCAGAAATCAAGAATAAGCATGGAGAGAAATAGAATCTTGGTGACAATGGTTCCTTTTTATTGGTTTTCTTCTGTCCCACACCAGACGGCTCTTCTGATATGAGACAGAATCTCTTAAACTTTTCTTTTAGCGATATGCTTGGGTTTAGAGAAGGANGGAGCTGAATTCCAACTCCAAAGCCAGCTTGATATATAATTGAATTGGAACCACAATTTTCTAGAGTTAAAAAGATACAGATGTTAAGCAGTGAGATATTATCCTGTNTAGATTGGTATCAATAGATTCTTTCCTTCTCTGTATACNTCTGGATATCCAAGGCCTTATGATTTCTGGAAGATGGGTATATTTCTATTATCCTGTAAAGACAATAAACAAANCCCTGCCCCAACATTTGTTTGTTAAATTTTTCTTACAATGTGTAGAGATGTCACATGTATGGATGAGTTTTTACTTCTCCTCATCAATGGGTTTCTCCTGTTTGAATCAAATTTTTATTAATTTTGTTGGTATCCATAGCTTTTCTTCTCCTTTGGAAACACAAGAAAACCCCTTCCCCAATGTAGGACATATACTGGCTTCCATTCTGAGGTAAATGTATCTTTGAAATTAACCGATTGATTTAGCTTGGAAGTTTTGTCTGTTGTCCACTGTCTCCCCACAGCTGTTGTTCCTTTCTCATCAGCATTGAGGAAATTCAAGATTAATAAAGCATTATGCAATGTATTTCTAGGAGTCATTATTATCTGTTGTTGTTTATTTAACATATTCTTTAAAGTTTGATTGGATCTCTGTATGACTGCTTGGCCTGTGGGATTGTGTGGTATACCTGTAACATGCTTTATATTGTAGTAAGCATAAAACTGTCTCATTTTATTGGAGACATATGCTGGGGCATTATCTGTCTTAATTTGTACAGGCATTACCATGATGGCCATAACTTCTAATACGTACGTAATCACAGAATCAGCCTTTTCAGAACTCATAGGAGTTGCCCTCTGAAATCTTGAATAGGTGTCAATGGTATGGTGTACATACTTTAATCTTCCAAATTTTGTGAAATGAAACACATCCATCTACCAAATTTCATTTCTTTGTATACCTTTTGGATTGCTTCCTGCAGGTAATGGAGTTTGTTTATAGAAAGAACAAGTAGGACTTACTTTTACAATATTCTTGGCTTGTTGCCAAGTGGGGGAAAAATTCTTCTTCAAAACCTTTGCTATTTACATGATGTTTCTTATGAAATTCTGAGGCTTCTAGCACATTTCCTATTAGTAACTGATCAATCTCATCATTACCTTGTGCTAGAGGTCCTGGCAGACCTGTATGGGATCTGATATGTGTTATATATATAGGATGTTCCCTATTTCTGATGATTTCCTGCAATTGTATCAATAATGAGGTTAATTCTGTATTAGGAATAAATTCAGCAGTTTCAATATGTAAAACATTTCTCTCTGTGTATTGAGAGTCAGTGACTATATTGAGGGGTTCTGTGAAGTCCATCAGTACCATAAGAATGGCATATAGTTCTGCCTTTTGTACAGAGTTGTATGGACTTTGAACCACTTTACTTAAGTCTCCTGATTTGTACCCTGCTTTGCCTGATTTATTTGCATCAGTATAGAATGTGAGGACTCCAGAAATTGGCTTTTGTTCTACAGTGTGAAGAAGGACCCATTCAGTCATCTTTGAGGAATTCTATTCTCTTGCTTTTGGGATAACGGTTGTTAATCTCTCCCAAGAATTCACTGCAGGCTCTCTGCCAGTATTTATTATCTTTCCGTAATGAGGACATTTCCTCATAGTTAATGGTACAACAAATTTCTGCTGGGTCCATTCCTGTCAACAGGTGGAGTCTTAATTTTCCTTTTTGAATCAAATCAGAGATCTTTTCTATATAAGTCTTTAACATCTTCCTTGGCTTACATGGTAGAAATATCCATTCCAATATAATATCTTCTCTCTGTATTAAAGTAACTGTGGGGATATGTCTGGAGGAGAATATGACCAGAATGTGTTTAAGTTCTGGATTCACACGATCCACATGTGCTTCTCATATTGTTTTTTCTATTAGAGCCAATTCCTTATCAGCTTTGCCTGATAATTCTCTTAGACTATTTAATTCTTTGTCCCCTTTTAGAGTATTAGCCAAATTTTGTAGTCCATCTTTAAGCATTCCCATGATACCAAATAAGTTGGAAATGCTTCCTAACAAGTTTTGAAAATCAAGAGTCTGCAATCAATCTCTCCTTAGTTGTACCTTTTAGGGTCTAATTTTTTGTAGTTCTATTTTATATCCTAAGTAATTAATAGAATCTCCTCTTTGCATTTTTTCAGGAGCAATTTATAGTCCCCAGTGAGGCAAAACTTTTTTTTACTTCTTCAAACATGCTTTCTAATGTACCCAACTTTGGATCAGCTAATAAGATATCATCCATATAATGATAAATTATGGATTGTGGAAATTTCACATGAATTATGTCCAATGCTTTTGCACAAAATATTGGCACAGGGTAGGGCTGTTAAACATCCCCTGTGGGAGGACCTTCCATTGATATCTCTTGACTGATTGGAAATTGTTATAATTAGGTTCTGTGAAGGCAAATTTTTCTCATTTTCTTGTAAAGGTATAGTAAAGAAACAGTCTTTTAAGTCAATAACTATTATAGATCATTCTTTGGGTAACAGAGAGTGCAAGGGCATCCCAGTCTGTAGGAAGTCCATAGGCTGAATTACTTTATGAATAGCTCTCAGATCTGTCAGTATTCTCCAATTACCTGATTTTTTTTTTTTAGCAAATACAGGAGAATTCCAAAGGCTGGTAGATTCTTCAATATGTTGAGCATTTAACTGCTCTTGAACCAGCTGTTCTAAAGCTTGTAACTTCTTTTTTGTCAAAGGCCATTGTCCNACCCAGATAGATTTATTAGTTAGCCACTTAAAAGGTAGGGTTGTTGGTACTTCTGAGGGTTCAACAGTAGTTGTGTTCTGTTTATGCACAGCCTGAATGTTTGGTGACTGTTTTTTATAGCATGTTATGANATTATTCCTAGAAACATGCATTGGTCTGTATTCCCTTTCTGAGATTGTAGGAATTTTAATCTGGGTATTCCACTATTGTAACAGATCTCGGCCCCAAAGATTCACTGCTACATTTTCTACATATCACTTCAATCTTCCTCTCTGTCCTTCTGGGCCTATGTATTCAACCCATCTTGAACTCTGTTTTATCTGAGATAGGGTTCCAATCCCTAGAAATTGGACATCTACCTCTTGAAGAGGTCAATTTGGCTGTCATGATTATAGTGTAATTATAGTCACATCTGCAACTGTGTCCACTAGGCCCTCCAGAATGATGCTATGAATTTGAATTCTAAGTTTGTTCTTTGTTCATTTATGGAAGTCTCCCAAAATATTCCTTTTATTGTGTTCTTTGGAATTTTTGATTCATTCATCAGAGCTGTCCTATCATCTTTATCACTCTTTACATTAGACACTGGGTTATTTAATTGTCCTGGAGAGGAATTTCCTCCACAGTGGCTGGAAATATTTGGACCATATTTAATCTGGGGGCCTGAAAGAGGCCCTGTGAGGAATTTCCTGATGGTAAACATTTNCCTTGTATATCTATTATTGATCTGCACTCATTGGTAGTNCAATGTTGGCCTTTGCCACATCATCTACATAAACCAGAAAGTTGGGGTCTCCTGTTTGGGTTATTTCCAGAAGGAGTATTACTTCTAGGAGCACCCCATGTACAGTTTGTAGTTATATGATCTAGTATACAACATTTAAAGTATTTGGTTCCCTGGGGCCTTCTTCCACCTCTGAGAGTTGCCTCTCCTCATTACTATAGTTAAGAGACTCAACACTGTTAGTATACTGAATCTGTTCTTCCAAAGGAGNTGATATGACCTTTAATGGCATAAGTATTCTTTTGCATTCTGTATTAGCATTGTTAAATGCCAAGGACTCAGTTAATATCTTTCTTAATACTTTACCTGACACAGCTTTTGTTATAGCTATGGTCAGCCTTTGTAAAAAAATCAGTGAAAGTTTCTTGCAGTCCCTAGAATATCTTTTTGTACATCTTAGTTGGTTTTCCTGGTTTGAGATTTTTTTCCCAAGGATTTAGAGCTGCTGTACAGCATAGGAATATTGTATGCTCATCATAAGTGACTTGTACATTCCTATCAGGGAACTGTCCCTCATTAAAATTTGATCTTGGGAGATCTCAAAACTTCTGAACTTACCCTGCTATACCAATTCCTAGCCTCCTCTCTCAGCCAGTTTTTCAATTGCAACTGCTGGCTATATTCTAGAACAGCTGAGATTAACTGATTCCAGTCATCTGGTATAATTCTGTTTGAGGTAGACCACGAATTTAACATCTGTCTTAAAAATGTTGAGTGTATGGCATATNTGACCACTTCTTCCTTNGTGTTTAACAAATCTCTNATCAGAATAGGTGTAATCTAAATTCCACATATGGCTCATGGTGTCTATCATCTTCTGGCCTCTCATGGATATGACAGGATAACCCTNGTATGAGAGCCATCTGGAGATATTACGACCTATATGGTCTTGCCCTTCTGCTTATTAGGTCCCTTGTCATCTTTTCTGAGAGTTGCCTCCAGGGCTTGCAAACAAGTACCTAATGTCTGTCCCAGGGAGTGAACCTCCTCTCTTTCAAGGAATTATAGATTTCTCATGGAATCATGCAACCTTTTATGTTCTTCTGAAACACATGATTCCATAGACCTTATTTTATTAATGATAATCTTCCTTATGAAATGTTTGAGTAGTGACAACTTTACCCTTGAGAGTTATTGTTCAATCCATTAAATATTCATATTTATTATCTATAAAATCAAATCTGCCTATACATTTACTATTAATGGACTGAAGTTCTTGTAATAATTTAGCAGATTCCAAACAAAGGAGTCTGTTTTGTAAATCTTTATTACTAACTTGTAAATCCTGGTTGGCAGATTCCAGAGAAAGAATCTTTTCATGTAANCCTTCATTGCTATCTTTTAAAGCCTGTATTAGTCCCAATAATGACTCATCTTTGTTATTATTATTAAACAAGTATTTGAATGCTGTGTGAATTATTACCCTAAATATCAAAATGGTACAGGCCAGATATGCCTTAGTCATATATTTCTAGAAAAATGTCATTCATCATACAGGCAAAAAAAAATTTAAATTCTTGTGAAGTAATGTTTTCAGCCATATTATAAGAAATATTCAAACTTTGTTAATCAGTTTCAAGGTATAAAATTATCAAGTACTCATACCTGAAATGAAACACTGGCTTGCTTGCATTACTGTCCTTGGGATGTTTTTTTTGGGTGTAGTAGCACGTTTTGGCCAGCAGGTATCGCTGGTGTAGCACTAAAGCAGGTCCTCAGGTATAACTGGAGGATGCTGCTCCCTAGCACTGCAATTGGAACCTGATTGGCCATGTAAGCCCTCTTGGGCACTGGTGCTGTGCAGCTTCACAGTGAAGCCAGCAGCCTAGTGGGGCCTGAGGCATGGCTCAGATTGGGTGGGATGTTGTTACCCTATCACCAGCCTGGCTNGTGAGGCTGTTTTGTAAAAGTGCCTGGCAGGTGGTAGGTGGGCTGCAAGCAGCTGGAGGCAGTCANGAGCNTGGCTGACCTGGGGCAGTGGGCTGGAGATAGGAGCACTGCATTGAGGAGGTAGGGTGAAATGTCACATCATTCCTGCAAGTCTGATCAGAGTGTCCCAAGAGTGGCGGCAGCAGCTCTTTCCACCTCCCAGGAGCTTCAGGGCCTGGCTAGCTCAGTCAGTAGAGAATGAGACTCTTAATTTCAGGGTCGTGGATTTGAGCCCCATGTTGGGTCCCTCAGAGCCCTTCACTCAGCCAAGAGGCCAGAAGCACTGGGACCCCAGGAGGGGCAGGAATTTTAAAAGAGACAGGGAAGGAAAGAGACCAGGAAGCATGGAAAGTGTGCCTCAGCAGCCACAGGGGAGGCTGAGCATGGAGGCCACTCAGGCTTTTGGAGTTTGCCCCACATGAGTGTCAGATAAAGTGGGGATTTAACAAGGTGACTCCACATGGTTAAAAGGAGGTTTATTTNGGGGTAACTTACAGCCAGTAAAGGGGTTGATTACAGGATCCTGGAGAGGTGAGGTGCAGTCCAGCGGGGTNCTCTGGAGAACTCTGACTCGGTCTGCCATCCAGCATCCAGGATCATGAGGAACCAAGAGGGCTGGCACTGGGGGATCTCCAGTCTTAAGGGCTTCCATCTTGGCCCTGCCCCAGGGGCAGGTCATAGATAGATGTGGCAGCTACTGGAAGCTGATGGAGATATTGTTCTGTATGCTGTGAATATGTGTTGCTCTGATTGATTGATAAATAAAATGCTGATTGGCCAGTAGCCAGGCAGGAAGTATAGGCAGGATAAATAAACAAGGAGAATTCTGGGAAGAGTAAGGCTGAGTCAGGAGACGCCAGCCCCCGTGGAAGGAACAACATGCCTACAGACCGATAAAGCCACAGAATATGTGGCAAAACATAGATTAACAGAAATGGGCTGAATTTAAGTATAAGAGCTAGTCAGTAATATGCCTGAGTTAATGGCCAAGCAGTTGTAATTAATATAAGCTTTTGAGTTATTAATTTATAAGTGGCTGCGGGACCGCTGGGTGGGCTAGACCACGTGGGGCCTGGCGGGACCCAGACAAAACATTCACCTACAGGAAGCCTCACTAGAGGCAGTGCTTCTAGGTCAAAGCTGGAAGAGCTACCCACTACATATGTTCTCTCTTNCTGTTGAGCAGCAAATAATAACCATGATAGAGGCTGAATGTTATCCTGTCCAAAAACTTCCTCCACTAAACTAATCAGTTCATTACTTTTGAATTCAGCTGCTCAAGTTCTCAAGACAAAGACCAAATGCAATGAGTTTCTTCATCAGATGTAATATAAATGGCTTCTATTATCAGTGTATGAGGGTTAATATGCAANTTAAGCTGTAGTAGTGTTGCTCTTGCAAAAGTGCTTCCTTTGTGTTTGGGGCACAGACGTTAAAAATTGGAAGATCATCATGGTGGATATTTTCCTTTTATGAATATGTAGTGTCCTACACCATCTCTTTTTATTTATTTTGGTCTGAAGTTTGTTTGGTTAGATATTAAAATGGCTACACCAACTTATACTTCTTAGGTTTTAGTTTGTTTTGGAACCCCCAAGGAGGCAAAAACATGGATACAGTGACTGCACATCTTTGCACCACTCCCCTCGATGTAGAGAGGCAAAGAGTGCTCCTGAGCATGTATCAACAGACACATGCAAATTTTAACAATCCAAAGGAGGACACGTGTCACATCCATCTGCCAGATATCATTGGGCCAGAAGCCTCNAGGGTTCACACCCATCTGCGGAGAGCTTAAAAAAGGGTGAACAGGCAGGACAAGTGGAAGTAATTTTTTGGGCTTCTGAATGGGAATATTTGGTATGAAATTGTAAAGATTGAGCAAAGCTTGGTCATATACAGTGGCCACGATAATAGATCTTGTTAGGGAATCCGCCAAGGCATTGCCCTTAGCCAATGGACCCGGCAATCCCATATGACCCCTTATGTGACCAATCTATAGGAAATGCTTTCCTTTCCACAGCAGGGATTGTAACTCTAACAAATATTCTTGAATTTTAGAAGTAGGTACTACATAAGGGGAAGTTTCAAGCAGACCCACAATTTGAGATGCATATACACTGTCAGTATAAATGTTCAAATCTTTAGCAGGATACTGCTGTAAAGCTAATATTAATGCAATAATTTCAGCTTGCTATGCGGAGGAATATGGAACAAGCTGCCAAAAAACTCACTGCTCAGACACAACTACAGCATACCCATTACTAGAAGCATCAGTAAATACTAAGCGAGCTTTCTTAATAGGGTACATTTTTACAACCTTGGGAAAAATAACTGGATGATTATGAACTAAATCAACAAATTTACTAGCAGGATAGTAACAATCAAATTGACTAGCAGTGGTACTAAGAAATAAACACCACATATCATGATAGGCTTGTAAATATTGCAACTGTTGTGTGCCATAAGGCAAAACAATAATATCTGATTCTTTACCAAAAGTACTAATACTTATGCCTTTGGCTTTCCACAACAATTGCAAGACTAATTTAAAATATGGAGTCACGGTATGAACTGCTGAAGTAGAACCATGAACCCACAAAAGAGGCCCATCCTGCCAAAAGACTCCTGTGGGACTAAATTTGGAACATAACACCAAAAATGAAAAGGGTAAATCATAATTAATACATTGTAAATATGCTTCCTCCAGGGCATGTTCCACCACTCTAAGAGCCTTCTTTGCTGCTGGCAGAATATGATGTGCAGAAGTAGGATCTGAACTACCTTGCAGTATTTCATATAAGGGCTTTAAATCTTTGGTAGGTACAGATAAGGAAGACTGAATCCAATTTATGTCCCCTAAAAAGCGCTGCCAATCATTTAGGGTTGACAGATGGTCAGTATTTATTTGTAATTTAATAGGTCTAACACCTCCTTGGTTAATTATATGATCTAAATAATTATATGGAGGCATCATTTGTACTTTCTCTGGAGCAATCAGCAACCCAGAGGANCTCAAGCACTCTTGTAGCTGGGTATAGGCAGCCAAAAGTTGTTCTTCTTATTGGACAGCCAACAATATGTCATCCATATAGTGGATAACATATGTCAGGAAATTCGGTCCTCACTGGCTGAATTGCTTCAGCCACATACATTTGACACATGGTAGGACTATTGGCCATGCCTTGAGGTAGGACTACCCATTGAAATCTGCGAGCTGGAGATTTTAAATTAATGGAGGGAACACTAAATGCAAACCTTTGACAATCTCTAGGATGTAAGGGTAT
>LZPO01028638.1:14711-26285 GCA_001675575.1 Neotoma lepida | reverse complement strand
CTCAGGCATAAGAATAAAGCTCCATAGTTAACTGGAATATGTACCCATGGCTTTATAAAATTGAAATGTATATAATCATATACAGTGTAGGTAAACATAAAATGTGNGTTTATGTCAGAACACAGTCTATGAATGAAGCTGTGTGAGGAGATTTCTGAGACCTTGTGAGAAAACTCCAAGTAAACAAGCCAAGAGTTTTGTACGCTCTGCTCTTCCATAACCCTGGTTGTTTCTGGAGTGTGCTTTCGTGCCCCTCTCAGGTATGGTGGATAGGAGTGAGCTTGCTTCAGATTATTCATTACAGCTGGTTATTGTTATTTGTTTATCTGCCTCTATGGAAAAACATGTTTCTGCAGTGTATGGCTTGTCCTTGTGACTGTACACTTGACTCATGTGACTCTACTTAACCCTTAGAGTATACATTGTCTGGTCTGATGCTCTGAATAAAGTTAGCTATTGCATGAGACTTTAGTCCACCTCATTTTTAGGTTCTGCTCTCCCATGTTTAAGCTGCCAANGACAGTGGCAACAGATTTAGTCTTGTTCTGAATTTCAAATTGTTCTTATGTGTTATATGTATCTCATTTTGCACAGACACCTAGTGGTTCATGGTTAGAGTAAACATCACAAATGAGCACTAGAATACTTTTGCTTAGAGAATATACCTGGTCAATGCTGAAACATTCTGAAGTGTAAGAGTCTATAAAACATTAGGAAAATGACAGATAATACAAAAGCATTGGTTCTAGGTCCTTAAAACACTCAGGGAAATCTGTTTCTATTTATTGGTAAGTTAAACTACAATAGGACGTTTGTCAAAGTAACTTCAACTATGAAAAGTGTACTTTTATTCTTATTTTTTGATATGTGAGAAAATTTCCCAGATTCCTATAAAAAAGCTAAATATAGTATTTCATTGATTTACCCCTTTAAAAATGATAGTGATTTGGAAAATTATACCAATTGTCAATTTTAGGCTAATATACTACCTATTTTGTTTTATAAAATAAGGAATACTTCAAGCACGCAACAATGTATAATAAAATGTTCCTAGTATCATGAACATTTTTGAATCCACAGCAGTGGTAAGGAAAAGTATCATTTAATAGTTTGCATGACAGTGTATTCACAGGTTATTTGAAAATACATATGTATCACACTTAATAGTTATATGATATATTAATGTTTAATATATGTATAATTATGTGTATATATGTATGCATGTATACATAAATATGTACACATATATACATCTTTCAAATTATAGTAAATAGTCAGAGAAAAGCAATATCACATTTACAATTAAAAATTAAAGCTGGGCGGTGGTGGCACACACCTTTAATCCCAGCACTTGGGAGGCAGAGGGAAGGCTAATCTCTGTGAGTTCAAGGACAGCCTGGTCTACAGAGAGAGTTCCAGGATACCCAGGGCTACTCAGAGAAACCTTGTCTCAAACAAACAAACAAACAAACAAACAAACAAACATTATTTGACATGTATAAATTTAAATATAGGGTGTAATATAGATATGAACATGTAGAGTAATATAGCATCTAGAGCAATTTTCTCTTAATTTTGTTTTGTTTTGTTTTGTTGAGACAGGGTTTCCCTGTGTAGCCTTGGCTGTTCTGGAACTTGCTCTGTAGACCAAGCTGGCCTCAAACTCAGAGATCCTCCTGCCTCTGCCTCCAGATTGCTGGGATTAAAGGTGTACCCCAGCACTGCCCAGCTAATATTTTTTGATAATTTAAAAAAATAAGAAAAATGTGAAACATATCAATGAAATATTTCAGTATCAATACCTGACCCTTAAAAGCAGTAAGCAAAAACAAACAAACAAGCACAATAGATAGACACAAGGCACAATATAGGGTTTAATATGTTTAAAAACTTGGGTCCCATTGTCATATCACTTGCTGTATGATAACATCACCATGTACTACCTATTGACTTCTCCGATCTCAGTAAACTAGTACAATTTCTAAATGCATTTCCTTTAAATGAACTCACTTTAATTCACATTAACTTGAATGTTATCTTTTATTTAATCACCTTAAACAAAAGATCATATCCATAAACAAGGATTAGGTGTCCTAGTTTTCTATTGCTGTGATAAAATACCATGACTAATACAACTTATCCAATAAAGCATTTAATTGGGTTTTTGTTTCAGTGTTAAGAGTCCATGATGGCACAGTGAAGTCACAGCAGCAGGTGGCCAGAGCAGACCCTGAGAGACTATATCCCACAAACATAAGGCAGAGAAAGAACACTGGAGATGAAGGGAGACTTTTGAAGCCTCAAAGCTACTCCCACCACCCATTTCCACACCACCCCCACCCTTGGTGACATACATCCTCCAACAAAGCCACATCTCCTAATCCTTCCCAAACATTTCAACCAACTGAGACCTGTTATTCAAACATATTCAAACACATGAAACTATGGTGCCATTCTTTTATAATTCACTACATTCTACTCCCTAACCCATATAGGCTTGTGGCCATATCATAATGCAAAATGCATTTATCCCTACTCCAATGTCCCCATAATCTTTCAGTCTCAACATTGTTTTAAAATTTAAAGTCCAAAGTCTCTCTGATATTCATTGCCATATCTTAATTCAATTCCCTGTAAAATTAGAAAGCAAATTACACATTTCCCACATTCAATGGCATAGAATGTACACTACCATTCCAAGGAGGAATGGGGGAATACTGAGCATTTAATGAACAAANTCAGACCAATACCCAGCAAGGAAAACTCCTAATCTGGTAGCTCCATCTCTCATATCAAAGGGCTTGGCTGGCTCCATCATTCCAGATTCACTGCCTACAACATGAATCTTTTTCTTTGGCTGGTTCTATTCCCTGCATACAGCTCTTTTTGGTAAATATCTATGCCTCTTGGGCCTTTATGTAGGCACTAGCCTATCACATATTGTGTGACCTCAGCAGCTCTCCTTAACTGTTGAAGAAGATTCCACAGCCCGTTTAATCTTTTGTCCTTCATAATTCTAAAGCCAGAACCCCATGGATAACACTGCCAAATTTGAAAACAAACTTTGGGTGAACCCTGCTACCCTTGAACCACATTTATAGCAGCTCTCATTTGTTGTTGCTTTTGAGGCACATATGGTTCCTCCAGCCTTTTACAAGTTAGAAGCTTATCTGGGTGGCAAGACACCATGAAAGCACCCCTCCTTTATTACATTTCTGAACAGACCACTCTTCAATCTTCTTTTCTCTTTCAGCACAAACCTTGGCTCCAACATTAAATGTCCTGATTCTTTTTTTTTTCTCTTCAAATTTTACATTTTGTGTTTCTTTTTGCCCTAGTTGCTCACTTATATTGTAGACCTGCGTAAGAGTGATGACTAATAACCACACAACAGAGCCAATATTAGGCTGCTCTACCAAACAAATTGGTCAGTTACTTTTCAAATTAGCCTCAGGCAAATTCTTATGGCAGGGGCACAAAGCAGCCACATTTTTCCCCCCAAATCAACCCAAGAATAGTCTCTAGCCCAATGGCTAATATTCTTCACCTTTGAAACTTCTTGAGAAAGCTCCTACTAGAATGGTCCACTAAGCTCTGCTTACAATGTTCAACCACTTTCCTACTCCAAAGTCCCAAAGTCTTCACATTTCTCCACAAATAGCATGGTTAGGTTCTTCACTAAACACATGGTTAGGCCCACTTCCCAGTACCAACTTCTGTATTAATTACTTTTCTATTGCTGTAATAAACCACCATTATTAAGGCAATTTATAAAACAAAATGCTTACTTTTGCTTATGTTTTTAAAGTGTTAGAACTCATGATGGTAGAGGGAAGGCATGGGGNCATGTAGTAGGAACAGCAGCTGAGGTCTCACATCTCATATGCAGGAGGCAGAGAGAGCACATTGGGAATGATGTGAGGTTTTAGAAGCCCTAAAACCTTCTCCAGTGACACACCTCCTCCAACCAATGTACACCTCCTAATCCTTCCCACACAGTTTCACCAATTGGAGACCAAGCATTCAAACATATGAGCCTATAGAAACCATTCTCATTCAGACTACCACATAAGGTAAAAAAAATACATTTAAGTACATTTTAAATGTTTTAAACTCTACTTATATACTAGCAGCTGATATAGGGTCTTGCACGGTTTATTTGAAAGAATAAATTAGCCAAATATGAAGCCACAATCAATANATATGAACTTGTGACCATGCTGAGTGGCCTAAAAAATTNTCTAGAAAATCTTTTATTGTAGTATAAGATTTTCTCTAAATTTCTCTTTAGTTGCAATCTAAATTTGAGTGATGTAAGTGACAATGTTAGCTTTATACCAGTTGAGCAATGAAAAAAATATATTTATTTTTAGAGCTGTGGAGATGGCTCAGTTGGTAGAATGCTAGCTGTGCAGGATGAGAACCTGAGTATTGATGCCCAAAAACCATATAAAAGCCTGAGTGCTGGTGGTGTGCATCTGCAACTCAGAGCTGTGATATTGCAGACAGGGTGATACCTGGATCACATTAACCAGTCAGACCAATGGAAAGATGCTGGTACAGGGAGAGAGCCTGTCACAAAAGTGCAACACACATATGTACACACACTTTATTTTAAGAGAAAATGTATTTATTTTTAAGAGTATATATGAATGTGTTGCTTTTGATATTTGTAGCAAGACGGTAACTATTATATAGTAGAGACAATGCTGAACTTGAAGTTAAAACCCTGCTTTCAATGTAGCAAACCTACAAACATAGCATGAGTTTCTATAACTCTAGTTGACACATTTTGCTCCTTTTAGATTTTAGTTCATAAATGAAATAGGAATAAAAATGAAATGTACTGTCAAATATACTGTTGGAAGAATTACATAAGATATGTAAGAACTTTTTATAATCTGAAAAGTGCAGTACACACAAAAAGCAGCATGACTGAGTTCTATATTATTATATTTCAGATTAGCATGAACTCTGATGTATTAGTGTTCTCAGTAATCATACTAGTAAGTTTTTAAGGCAGTACTTTATAATGAATTCAGTTAAATAGAAGACAAAATATCTTGCACATGCTCAAAAATTACAGCCACTATCAATAAGTCCAAATATCATGAAAAAAAACAGTAATTCAATGTATATCTTCTGTTTACAACAAAACACCATCTGTCATTCAATTTGATGGACAGATACAATGTTCTTCTGAGAAAAATGATACAATGTAAAAACAAGTGACTGAGACTATCTTAAAATCAAGTTAAAAGGGGTTTATGAGGAAAGTTAATTAAAATGTCAGGGCTGTGGTGGCACACTCCTTTAATCCTAGCACTTGGGAAGCAGAGACAGGGTCTCTCTGTGAGTTCAAGGCCAGCCCGGTCTAAAAAGAGTTCCAGGACAGCCAGAACTGTTACACAGAGAAACCCTGTCTTGAAAAACCAAAAATCCAAAAATAATAGAATAACAAACAACAAAACAAACAAACAAAAAACCCCAAAATGTCCTCAGTCTAGAATTTGTGGTCTGTGGATAAAGATTTGAGAGTCCAAAGGAACAAAAAGAAAAGAAAAGCAATACTCAGCAAAACGAGGCAAAATTAATAAAAAAATCTGAGGCTACAGAAATTATATTTTATACTCCCTGCTAATAAGTTAATTTCATTTGATAAAAATTACTTTTCCTTTTAAGCTAAAATTTCCTAACATGTAATGTCTAGGTATCATCTATAAATTAGGGGAAAGGTAATGTTTGTTTTGTTTATATTGCTGCTGCCTTATCTTCTGGCTTCTATGATGTGCTTGGTGTAAGCAGAGTAGTGCAAAGGTTTGACTACTTCCTAGTTCCATACAGGTGTATCCTCATGGCTTATTATGGTCCAACAAAAATATCTAGTAATGAACCACTTCATTACTGACATTAGACAAATCCTTTTTGCTACTACATATCTTCCAAAATATCAACCATATTTGTTTGTCTCTGGAAGCAAGGAAATTGAGAATGTATATATTACAAAGGTATTTGACCAGAATATCATGAAATTATTAATTTTATCATTTAGGGATTTGAGTACTTAGAGCAGTTGCTCTCACCCTTCCTAATACTGTGACCCTTTAATATAGTTCCTCATGTTGTGGTGACCCTCAACATAAAATTATTTTTGTTGCTACTTCATAACTGTAAATTTGCCATGGTTATGAATCAAATATTTGTGTTTTCCAATGGTCTTAGGCAACCACTAAGGGGTCGTGACCTACAGGTTGAGAATTACCAATTTATGGTAATTGATATCAGAGGAAATAAATAGTATTTTCAATTTCACCAAGTCATCCATAATGTACAAATCTATCAGGACATAAATGTAGCTACGAATCCTCATATATTCCTTCCTCAATTCCAGTCTTCCACATATTCTGTATACTTGATCACTTCAGATAAAAGTTCAGCCACATATCTACGTTTAGTTTTTCTAGCTCTGTGTGTGTATGTTTCATTTCACATTTTTAAAATTAAAAGATCATAGGGTATGCTCATATGCACATTTAAGATTAAAAGCCTAAAAATAAATAAATTTTGTTACTGTAGATACTGTTTTCTAAGCTTACACTACATCTTATGCAATAATATACAGAACACATAATGTTAGGAATTAAATAGAATATATATATATATATGATCTTTCTCTACCTTGAAATTTAGAAATTATCTGCAGACATATATACAAATACAGAAATAATTGACACATATATATTGTGTCAATATTGTGTAATAATTGACATATATAATATGTTATGTAACATATAATGTTATATGATGTAGTTGGAAATTGTGTGTGTATAAACATGGACCTAGAAAAAACATCAAAAATAATTGGAAATTTTCATTCATTCTAAATCCATACTTAATGTGAAAGAATTAGTTATAAATAAATATGAATATTATAGATACTTTTCTGAAAGCAATGTTCAAGACACACAATAGTATGAATATTTAAATATTAGAATACAACTTCCATATCTTAAACACACTGAGCATTCATATCGGTAATGATGATCTTGGATATTCTTTTTTAGTGTCTGATCTGATCATTATCTTGACCGTTTAAGATTGTGTCTTAAATTTATCTACTCCATCCAATTGCTAAAGTATGTTATACAGAAAAAATTGCTAAAGTATGTTATACAGAATACAACTTCACTTTAAGAAGCAGTTTTAGTGATTCAAAAGAGATTTACTAATTTTACTTTCTCTGATGAACAAAACTCTGATTCGTGCTATGCTGTTTGTTTTGATGACTGGGCTTCTGTACAAGGGCTTCTCTTCACAGCTTGTCTCTCAGGAGCAACTACACTCTTCCATCTCTTATCATCAGAGGAAAACTTTATACTAGAGAACTTCATGTTTGAAGAATGGAAATCAAGACTTATTAAGTCAGGAATATATGTATCTCAAGATTTTAATTGAGGAAAGAGACATAGCATCAGTAGGTAGATGAATTTAGTTTGTTATAAAAATGTGGACTGAAAAAATGAAAATCCTGTGTCTACACTCAGTTTTATAAACCAGCATGCACTGAAGATTTTAAGTAAGTTTCTCCATATTTTGTCTTCCCCAAACACAAAACTTGTAAAGTGAATATGTTTGGCCCAATGTGTTGAGTAGTACAAAAGAGTTTACTATGAGTAGTGATGGCTTAATGCAACATGGTATTATAATACACACAGAATCACACAAATCAGTGTATGTCATTGATGAACTGTGTGGACTCCATGACCACTTGATTATTTGTTTATTATGCATAGTTATACACACATATCAAAATTACCTTGAGATACTCTTTTGGCACCTCCACATACCAATGTGAATCATTTACTAGGCTTTGAATAATGCATAGAAATACAATTCTAAATAAGATATTATATTTCTGGTGTATATGTGCTTGAGGATAGGTATTCCTATGAATGTGTTTAATATTTCTTATGAAATGCTTGGGACACAAAGTGTTTCATATTTGACACATACACACAAACATAATGGGATATCTTGGTAAGTTTAATCTGAAAATTCATTTATATTTTATATACAATTTTTAAATTTATTTTATGTATAAGGGTGTTTAAGTTGTATATATGTGTACCACTTGTATCCCTATGCCTGTGGAGAGGAAAAGAGGGCATTGTAACCCCTAGTTCTGAAGTTACAGACTATTGTGAGCCTCCATGTGAGTGCTGGGAATTGAACGTGGGTTCTTTGAAAGAGCAGTTAAACACTGAGAACTCTCTTCTGTCCCTATATGTACATTATTTACACATACTTGGAAGCAAGACACACTTTTAGAGTGCCTTTTTTTTAAGAATACTAATCACATGAAGAATTATGGAATTTTTCACTTGTGGCTATGACCTTGGCACTCAAAAAGTATTTTGGATAATTTCTGTTTTGTGATCATTTATGATGTGAATGAAATTCTTTGACCACAATAATGTGATGTCTGAATTTAGATTTAGTCAAATCAGCAATCTAAACTTTGTTCACTTATGTTAGTGATGAATGACATCATTCCATATTGCTATATTTATTTTGATAGATGAGTTAATAAGCAGGATATCCAGTCACCAGTGATTTCAGTGACAGGTTTCTTAGTTTAGCCCCAATCAAGAAGAAATTGAATATTTTTTAATATGTGTCTTGATTACTTGAATTTAATCTGGCAGAATTCAGAAGAAAATGGGCAATCAAGGCTTAGAGATAAATAAGACTCATTAGCATGTTTTTATTTATATTATTATTTTCTAGTATTCTTTCCTTAACAAACAAGCACAGGTACTACAGTACCTTGTGAATTATGACAGTAATTGCTCAACAGAAAAGTGAGTAGAGGAATGAGATAGTTCTAAAGATATTGAAGTGTTGNCAAAGATAACACACACACAAGTTTATAAAAACAGTGAAATTTTTGTACAGAATTTAGATTACTATAACATTTATGTCATACTTTAACAAAATTATATGTATGTATAAGTTTACCTATAAAATTCAGTGCTTTAACAAACATTTAAAAAGAGATATAATGAGTATTGGGGAAAATACCTTATTTATTCCTCATAATAATGTTCATATGTTGGGAATGTAGTTCATTTGGTAAAATTCTTGCCTGATATGCAGCAAACCCTGGATCCTGAGCACTGCAGAAGAGTACGTGTTAGTAATACTAGCATTTTGGAGATGGAGGCAGGACAATCAGAAGTTCAAGGTCATCCTCAGTTATAATGCTAGTTTGAGGCCTATCTAAGATACACAGCCCCTTCAGAAAATAATAATAATAATAAAGATAATAATAATATAATCTTTCTAAATGGAAGAAAATATTGTTGATGAATCAAATCTCAAAGCTGACTCAATTTTTCTTTATAAATGATTGCCCAAATGGGTCAACTAAAGAACATGGTGGAAGCCATCCAGCCACTATAACCTGAAACCAATATACACAGAAACCAAGAAATGTTTTATTTTTCCCCTCAGCATGNTACTAAGCCCTCATTTAGACAGAGTAAGGGGTGCAATAGAACATTTCATCAAGAATTATGTTCTTATGTCACAAGTATATAGTACGNAATTGGCCTCCTATACTGGCCATTTTTCAACAAAATACTATAAAACTTAATTCCTTAAAGTATAAGTTCTTTTCATAATATACCAAATATCAGCACAAATACAATTACAATTCTTTATATGTTGAAAAAAAGTGTTGGTTATAAACCACACAAGAAGCATCATATATTCATTGAATTACAAATGGTTTGTTTGGAAGAGTGTGTAGTTTGGAGTCCATAGATTAGAAACATATACCATTAATTGCGAAAATAAATATTAATGCCTATCCAATTCCTATTTATATGATTTGGGGCATGATGATACATTTAAATTCTTAAGTGNACACACTGTTATCTTTAATTAGGGTTTTAGTATCTCATGGGACCTACTTATAAACTGTCACAGAANCAACAATATAGAGCTTTGCCATTTTGACTTATTCTTTTGAGTGCAAGAATACTCTGAAAACAAATATATATTATGAAGTTTCTTTAATAATGTTTTCCAAAATGGTTAAAGGCATTTAAAAAATAAAGGGTTCAAACATTAGATGTTGAAATACACATTCCCCACACAGAAAAGAAGTGGAAGATAAAAATAGTTTGTATATAGACACACTTTTAATGTTTTTAAAGAGGCCTCTCCAATAAAAATGCTTATGTTTAAATAGTGAGTTTAGCAAAAGATTCTTTGCTCTAAATATTTAGTATGGGAACACATGGTTGGGTGGAAATGGTGTTCTAGAGTGACATTTCACGTGCTCTTAATGTCCAGTTATCCTGGAGGCAGTTGGTGGCTTTTCCTTGAACTTTATCATGTAACTAAGCTACATTTCCAGATCTTATAGTATGTAATCCTAGATAGCTTAAATGGGGAAAGGGAGGGGATTCTCTAGTTATCAGTCCCATATTTCTTGACTGGGAGTAAAATATTTCACTGAGATGAGGAAGGGGGCTTAATTCTTCCATTAATGCATACATTTGGAAAACAAAACTAGACAGGACTGAAAGGATAGATAAGGAGTAAGCACCCTGTCAGAGCAAAGGGGGTCAAAGGTCAAGTAAAGAGGACTCCCATTCAGCAGGAATGTCATACAGCCTTCTTTTGGCTGGCAGCTCTGGGGGGTCCCAGATAAGATCTTAGTGAAGAGCAACTGCAGGTTTTCACCAGGTCAGTCCTTATCTGGGGGGGGAATGAGGGGGGGTGATGAGGCATGATCTTCTACCCAAGAAAAACCCCTGAAACCTTGCCCCTCTCTTTGTTGTGCAAGTGGAGTGCCTGGCTGGGAGATGGGAATGGGTGACATAAACTTTGTTGTCTTAGCTAGCTATGCATTTCTTGCTCTTTAAGCATGAGAAGGGATCCCTGTGTGGTTCGGTCCTGTCTGCCTTCAGTGAGAATGCCAGCAGGGGCAGCATAAGAGGCAGCTTGCTGTCTCCCATCACTTGCCTCCAGCTAAGGGGTCCATAAACACTTTTGAATGCGGGATGATCTACCTTCTTTCCCTGACTGCTCTATACCTTTGTGCAACTACCCAAAGGCACACTGCTTTTATTCTCAAATTTACAATCTCCCCCTTCTATGCATAAATTTAAGATCCACCCCTCCCCCCTTCATTCTTTTCCTTTCTCAAAGTTGGAATGTTCACTCATCCAGCAGAGAAATTCGGGAACTTGCCACCTCCAAGCCAGGATTTTAGAAAGTCTCAGGATAGAACTTGTGAACTCAGGAAGGCAGACACAGCCTAGGGAATGAGCAAACTCTTACTCTGTTGTATACTGAGTTGAATTTCCCTTTCATCTTGTGGGCAGGTTAACCTGGGGAACCACACTGCTGTGTCTTGGAGTTGGGAATACCCCCTGCAAATTAGTCTGCTTCCATTCATATCCATCAGATCTGGAGAGCTCCTCTCCAGGTGCCCGCCCATTCTTTCCATCTATATCCTAGGTCCTTTCAGGACAGTCAGTACATCCCTTTAAAATACCTATC